>JASANB010000581.1:0-51591 GCA_030248155.1 Sabatieria punctata | reverse complement strand
TGGATGTGTTGGTTGGTGGAGATTGTTTCTTCAAACTCATTAGCATAGAGCCCTAGTTACTTGAGCCCTTCTTTGTACTTGGTCAGCATTGGGGGTACATTGTGGCTGGTGAACTTGAAATTTCTAGTGTAACTTGTATTAAACAGACAGGCCACCATAAACTGTTTTGTATGTACAAACGCCTGTACGGCCCGAGCCCGAGCTGGAACGGCTCTGGAGGCTTGAGGCTATTGGCATCTGTAGCGCCGAACAAACGCCTGAGGACGAATGGGTCCAAGAAGAGTTCAATAGAACGGTCGAATTTGTTGCGAGTGAGGGTCGGTATCAGGTTCGCCTCCCTTTCAAAAATCGGGATGTGCAGATTGCTGATAACTATTTTACAGCCCTCCATCGACTTCGGTCTTTGGTGAGTCGGCTGCAAATGAACCCCGACCTCCTCAAACAATATGATGCAATTTTCGAGGACTATTTGATTCAAGGCATCATAGAAGAAGTTCCGTTTGGCGCTACTGCAACAGGGCCTATGTTCTATTTGCCGCATCACTGCGTGCTCAAGCCCACTAGCCACACGACCAAGACTCGAGTTGTGTATGATGCTAGTAGTCGCGCTAACAAAGAAGCCCACAGTTTGAATGATGTTTTGTACTGTGGGCCAGTTGGGCTTGAAGATTTATGTGGCATTCTGTTACGATTTCGGCTACAACCAGTTGGCCTTCTCAGTGATTTAGAGAAAGCTTTTCTGCAAGTACTGGTAGCACCTGACCAAAGAGACCTAACCCGTTTCTTGTGGCTTCTGCAACCCGCAGAGTGTGTCCACTGACAAATCCAACTTGCGAGTATTTCGTTTCTGTCGGGTCAGTTTTGGTTTGGTTTCAAGCCCGTTCCTCTTGGCGGCCACCATTCGACACCATATGGCTCGACGGGAGTTTGTGTCAGACGTTTCGCAGCTGATTGCTCAAAACATCTATGTGGACAACGTTGCAGTTAGCCTAACCACTCTAGAGGAGGCCCTCTCATTCTATAGAGAATCTAAGCAGCTTTTCGCAGCTGCTGGCATGAGACTAACCCAGTGGGCATCAAACAATGCAGAATTTTGTAGTGGCCTCCCGGAACAGGACCGTGATCCTGGTACAGTTGTCAAATTGCTTGGTATTCAGTGGCACACGGTTGCAGACGTTTTTGTTATTGCCAAACCTAAAGAGTGCTCATTGGAAGATCCCCTCACTAAGCGGAAAATTGTCTCAGTTACGGCCAGCGTATTTGATCCGCTGGGCCTTGTCTCTCCAATTGTTGCTCCTCTCAAGCGGCTCATACAAACTCTTTGGCTAGAGGGTTACGATTGGGATGTCGAATTGCCAGTAGAAACACAACGCGCAGCTCGCAAATCATTTGACAATCTGGAGCATCTCTCAGATCTACAAATTCCTCGTTTAGTTGGGCCAATTTTTCCGGCAGACACTGTGCAGTTGCACTGTTTCAGTGATGCTTCCAAACGCTCTTATTGTGCAGTTGCGTACATTCGTGCTGTTCGTTCTGCTGATGTGCGCACTGCCCTAATTTTCTCCAAGAATCGCCTGGCGCCAACAAAGGCTGTAACTCTGCCTCGCCTTGAGTTGTTGGGCGTTCTTCTAGCAGTTCGAGTGCTCAAGTTTTTGACACAGCAGCTCCGGCTCTCAATTGATGCTCAATACATATGGACGGATTCGGAGTGTGTATTGGGCTGGTTAACAACTGATCGCGTGCTTCCAAAATGGTTACACAATCGCGTGCAAGAAATTAAGGGCTACCCCTCTGTAAAAATTTGTTCCGTTCCTGGGCGCGGCAATCCGGCTGACATTCCGACCAAGCCAGAAAACTATGTTGCTTTGCCAAAAAACCAGTTGTGGTGGGCCGGACCGCCCTGGCTACGGTTTTCGTCTGACGATTGGCCACAAAACACTCGGTATCCTAGAGGGCCCAGTGAACCACTTGAAGGCCCGGAATTGGACTTAGATGAGAATCCACTAGCAGCACTAGTTGTGTCCGTTCGTTCTGGGCTGTCGCAAATTATTTCAATCGAACGGTTTTCTAGTCTGACGACTTTGCTCCGAGTTACGGCTTGGGTCCGGCAAGCGCTTTCTGTTTGGCGCACCTACAGACGGCCGCGACGGAAAATTCCGTTGGACCGAGCTGTAGCTGTCAAACGCATCGTTGCTCTTTCTGCCAAAGAGATGTCCCAAACTAACCAGCTTTGGGTATTAGCAGTGCAGCAAGAATCTTTTTCGCTTGAGTTGCGCGCGCTCAATCAACAGACGGCCAGGTCAACTCCCCTGATTCGTCAGCTAGGGTTGTTTATTGATGATGCCGGTCTGATTCGTTGCAAAGGTCGCTTTGCTAATACACAGCTGTCACCGGACGCCAAACAACCGAAACTCTTGCCGCGAGATCATCCGTTCACCGAATTGGTCATTCGTACAATGCACGAACGCAATTTGCATGCTGGGTTAAGCGTTACGCTGTCTCAGATCAGATTTCAGTTTTGGATCCCCCAGGGGCGTTCGAAGGTCCGCTCGGTTTTGTATCGATGTCCTGTCTGTCGACGCCAGGAAGGTGGGGCATACCGGCCGCCGCCCTTTCCCGACTTGCCTAATTTTCGTGTTACCCGCCAGTCGCCGTTTAGCACAGTCGGCATCGATTATTTAGGGCCTCTAAATGTCACTCGAGAGCAGGGTACAACCAAAGTGTGGATTTGTTTATTCACTTGTTCAGTCACTCGCGCTATCCACCTGGAGGTTGTGCTGGCATGTTCTACCAATGAATTTCTCCAGGCTTTTCGACGGTTTTGTGCTCGAAGAGGGGTACCCAAACTGATTCTTTCTGATAACGCCAGTCAGTTTAAACTAGCAAAATTGTCTCTCGCATTTTTGTGGAATCGAACGTGCTTGAGAGAGAGCAAGGTGCAGAAACACTTAACTGAACTTGGTGTTACCTGGAAATTTATTGCGTCATTATCCCCCTGGATGGGGGGATTTTACGAACGACTTATACAATCGGTCAAGCGAGCGCTCAAGAGAGTGTTAGGGAAACGCTTAATTTCTGTTGAAGAACTGCAAACTCTGATTGTCGAGATCGAACGGCTCATTAATTGTCGCCCGCTGGTGGCTGTTGACGAATCTTTAGAACACATCCTCACACCTATGCACCTTCTGGGCGGGAGCCCTGAGGTCATGCCTCAGTTGCCTACAGAAGACGACCCCGAGTTCCAACCGCCTTCTAAAACGACCAAGAAAGCTGAGCAGTTTGAAAAGTATTGGCGGCTCACTCAAAAAACGCTAAATTATCTTTGGCGAGTGTGGCAGGCAAATTACCTAATAAACCTGCGAGATGTACAAGCTCAAACTTGGGCGAAGAAAGGACGGGGCTCGGTACCCCTTGAACCGCTTGTAGGCACTGTGGTTTTGCTTAAAGACAGTTTATTGCCGCGTGCTAAATGGAGTTTAGCCAAAATTGTCAAATTGACGCCTAGCAGAGATGGCAAATGCCGTTCTGTGTCTGTGCGGACATCCAATGGCAAAGTTCTGACTCGCGCTGTAAAGCTACTCGTGCCATTGGAGGGTCCTGTCGATGACCAGTGATTTCATTAACCGAATTGATGCGTTGATTGTTTTAGTATCAGACGAGCCTCCCCTCTTCCTGTAGTGCGAGGTCAGCGGCAGATGCCGCCCCGCTATCCACCGACAGAGTCGCGTTCGCAGGCCAGAAGGAGACGTCGGGTGGTCGCAAAACAACGAGACGCGGGCAAATGGCACAGTCAAGGTCGGGCGCAGGAAGAAGTGCGGGTGTCTCGGCGTCGGTTTCCTGAGCGTTCGATGCAAACCTACCGTCAGACTCCGCCCCCTCAACGTCAGTCGGATTGGCATCAGCAGCACCGCCAGTCGTCCTGTCGCCAGCAGTGTAGTAGTTTTTCTAGCCAGCCCTACTGTACTGTATGCCACCGCTTTGGTCACACCCGGTTTTATAGTAATCAGTGCATGGACTTAGGCCCTCCTCCGACTTGTAATTCTTGTTCGTGTAGCTCTGTGTGTCAGTCTGCTTCTAGACGATTTGGTACTGAGACTGTGGTTATTAAGCGTTTTACTGAGCCGGCCGTTGAGCGCTCTAGGCCCTCCACCCACGCGCCATTCGCTATTTTTCGATCTCATGCTGTTTGTGCTTCGAAACCCAGTCAGGAGTGGACGTGTGACGATTTTTTCTAGTATGGTCCGGTGCCTAGGTCTTTTGTATTACTTGTTGTCTGTTCGCTAACCGGGTACTTGTGGCGCTTCCACCTTTGTCGGTGGGAGTGTCAAATCGGTAATTTGAACTTTCTTTATGTGCGCTAATTTGCGCTTGATGCGCAGGTTGTATGCTCACTGCCAGTTCTGTTCTGTCACGTGACTACTTTTGCCGTTGAATTTTGTTTGCCTCTCATTAATGATAAAAGAAAAAGACGAGCTGTGGAGTGGTTGGGCGGCCCGCTTTACACTGTAGCTGTAGTAGCTGGGCCTTTCGTCGGACGTCGGACGGACGCAGTCTAGTAGCGTGTGTAGGAAAGGCTAGGTAGGCGTCTCGCTGAGTCGTTTCGGTTTCGTTTATTGTATTAGAGTCATTGAGGTACTGGTACATCTCTACACAGAAGAGGCCAGCCTACCCTACTTCACAGTTAGAAGCGCAATTCACAGGGCTATAAAATATAAAAAAATCCCGAGGGTGACTTTTTTATTTTCGAGAAAAATCTAATTTAGTGAACTTCACCATGAAATTTTTTTGCGGATTTTTTCACATTCGATGTCGTGGTTAGAGAACGAAACAGCGAAACAGTACTACTTATGCGGCAAACGAAAGCCCATGTCATGACGATTCGTTTGGCACCAAGCACAACGTTCTAGCTGCTTTGGATCGCAAGTGACACTCAGTCAAACATGACCTATTGACAGTCCGATTTTGATGGTTGCCCACCCTGCTTCCGAGGGCTGGCTCTGCCGGACCAGGGCACCTAGAGGGTTGTGCTCTTCAGGTTTAGCACAAGTTATCGTTAGGTATAACTTCCCCAAACCAGAAGTCCCAGGCCTGAGTTTTAGCGATCGCCGATTTTTCGACTTGCACATACAGTATAGCAGGGTCGATTCTCTCGCGAACTGACTCTTAAGATGCATTTTGCGAGAAAGTCAGCTTTGAGGGGTCAAGCAGGGTCGTCTCACGGATCTGGCTGATATTAATATCTATTAAAATAGAGCACAGTCGAAGACCAACGGTGCATGCCCGGCCACCAGCAACCCCCTGGAACCGGAGCTATACCCCCTCAAAGTTGGGTCGGCAGCAATTTTCGGGCTCATTTTAATAGCTCTGACACCCTCCATTCAAACGATCACCCTTCATTCGTTTCTTAAGCTAGGATCCCCACTCGCATATGGTTTTGTAGCTGGTCCATTGGCCTTTCATTTTCGGGTACTCCCGTTTCCAGATTGTAGCTGGTTACCGAGATATTCGCCGAAAACTGCGAAATTTCCGCAAAATGCCGCTCCGTTTTTTTTCGAAAAATCTTTATAAAAAAAGGCCCTGCTACCGTTGTCAAGAAAATTAGTTTAGTAATTTACTTACTTTTTAATTTACTTGCACCTCCACAAAATAATTTACTTACTTTTTGATTTACTTGCACCTCCACAAAATAATTTACTTACTTTTTAATTTACTTTGGCCTATTTACCAACAATTTAATTTGATTTTAATTTACTTTCAACTTCTAATTAAATTCTAATTTACTTTTCTATGCAAAAAATTGCCGAAAATACCAGAAAATCACCAAATATCTGAGTATGGATTTCTAGTAAACTAATGGCATTATGAATCTAACTCCATCCTTTTGTTAAGCTTCATGTTTTTGGTAAAATCAGTTGTTCAGAAATGCATTATAATTATTTTTTCTAGGAGCAAAGAAACAGATGTACAGCTTTGGCTACCACTGTAACTTATGGACAGACCGGGATTTGATGAAACAAAGGGGTTTTCTTGCATCAGTGCATACATGTATCAGGGGGGTCTGGGGGTCTGCCCCCACCAGACTTAGGCCAGACCCCCTGGATGGGGACCCCCCGTGACGACTTTTCCGACCCCTATTTCGACTTTTCTAGCAAGTAATTTTTTGAGGAAATTTTTGCGATTTTCTGCAATTTCAGCCACAAAAATTGCCAAAAATGCCTGCAAAGCAGCACTTTTTAGCTGTATTTCAGCCCAAATTAGAGATTTTTGACGATTTTTAGCCGAGAAATTACGATTATTTTCGATTTTTGAGGGTTTTTAGTGCCGACCCTCCCAAAATTTGGGCTTAGATCCCACTGCAGGCGCCAGACCCCCAACCCCCTCCCCTTCGGCAGATGACCTGTGATGTACATATCTGATGGTTGCACGAAAACTGTAGCTTCTGCACATTCTATACGTAGTACAGTCAGGCACTTAACGCCGTTTATGGTACCGACACCATATAAGGTGCCGGTACCATATATGGTACCGGTACCGTAGGTGGTGGTACCATATATGGTACCGGCACCATATATGGTACCGTCACCATATATGGTACCGGTACCATATATGGTACCCCCACCTTCGGGGCCTGTGGTGTTACCATATATGGTACCGGTACCATATAAGGTGCCGGTACCATATATGGCACCGGTACCATATAGAGGTACCGGCACCATATGGTACCCCCACGTTCGAGGTCTGTGGTGGTACCCATATATGGTACCGGTACCATATATGGTGACGGTACCATATAAGGTGCCGGTACCATATATGGTACCGGCACCATATATGGTACCCCCACCTTCGCGTTTTTCCGGTACCGGTACCATATATGGTACCACTCCGTTCAGATTTCGTACCATATATGGTAGTGGTGCCAGATATGGTACCGGCACCATATGGTACCGTCACCATAAATGGTACCGGCACCATATATGGTACCCCTACCCAGGGCCATGGGTGCCGGTACCATATATGGTACCACCACAGTCGCCGAACGTGGGGGCACCATATATGTTACCGGTACCATATATGGTGACGGTACATTATATGGTGCCGGTACCATATATGGTACCACTACCCTCGGTACCGGTACCATATATGGTACCGGCACCTTATATGGTGTCGGTACCATAAACGGCGTTAAGTGCCTGACTGTAGTATAGGATTCCAATTAAGATTTCAGAGAAAATTGTGTTGAGTGATCTGCTGTTTTGCAGCTGGGTTTCCATTCTCAACAGTGAGAGCATATGTACATTCTGTGGTTAAATAGACAGACAGAAAAGGCACAGAATCACACAAAAGTTACATCCGAGAGCCAAGACCACCACAGATCGAATAGTCAATGAAGCAAATTACAAGTAAATTAGAAGTAAATTGAAAGTAAATTTTTCAGGCTTTTCGATCTAATTTAATTTACTTTTTACTTGCTTCGCCATTTTCGTCAGAGATTTAATTTTATTTTAATTTACTTGCCACTTAATTTACTCTTCGGAAGTAAATTATTTTCGAATTTAATTTAATTTTAATTTTAATTTACTTGACAACGGTAGGCCCTGCCAAGCTAATGTTTTAACAAAAGTTAGGCATGAGTTGGCCAAACAAAATGAGCGCCCTAAAGTGTGCGGTTTGGGCGGGGGGATAGGGGTGTTTTGGCCTCTCAAAGGTGGTCGAAAAAAATTTTTTTCTGCAAAGCTTAGTGGTTAGCATACTGTTATATGCAGTTTTGTGTGCTGAGTTCGAAAATGCATTCAGTTTAGCTACAGTACCGCTCACCTATAGAGTCGCATACGGCATACGTGCGGCATACCTGCGCATACGCGCGCCACGTCAAGCGGTAGGCAATTATACGCGTATGTATTAAACTCCGCCGCTAAACTGGGTCATATGCATACGTATGGCGCCTGGCACGCATGCATGTGCGGCATATGCGTATGTCAGGAGTATATCGTGCGGCCAGCTATCGCTAATTAGCCATCAATAAAAGTGCGCTTTTAGAGAAACATTGACCTGCCGGCCGGCCGGCCAGCTATCGCTAATTAGCCATCAATAAAAGTGCGCTTTTAGAGAAACATTGACCTGCCGGCCGGCCGGCCAGCTATCGCTAATTAGCCATCAATAAAAGTGCGCTTTTAGAGAAACATTGACCTGCCGGCCGGCCGGCCAGCTATCGCTAATTAGCCATCAATAAAAGTGCGCTTTTAGAGAAACATTGACCTGCCGGCCGGCCGGCCAGCTATCGCTAATTAGCCATCAATAAAAATTTTTATCAGTAAAAAGGGAAAGCATTATCAGTTCATGGGGCTCCGAGCGCGTGCAAAGTATCCTGTCAAAGTTCATATCTGGGCCGGAATTTCGTGGGAAGGAGCAACAAAAGTTGTGGTTATGAAGGAAAAAACTCGGATTAACAGCGCTGTGTACATATCGATCTTAGAAAAAGTACTGTTTGCAGCTTACTTGTAGCTTTAAATTATTGTGCTAATAATTCAATCTTTAACAGGCGTTTCTGCCGTTTCTGCACAGCAAGATGGGCGGTCGAGAGTACGCTTTGCAAGCTGATAGTGCCCCCTGCCACCGCCAGCATTCCATTTACAGTGATTGTTTTGTTCTTAGTGTGAAGGCGTAATTAGCAGATTGAATGTGTGAACTAATCGCGCAGGTCTAATTGAGTGTTAGACTGCGAAAACACACGCGTATGCACTGAGTATGCTATGCATTTGTCATATGACATACGTATGCAAGCAGGCTGCGTGGCCGCATACGCGCCACACATGCGTGCATCGATATGCCATACGTATGCAGAATGCGACTCTATAGGTGAGCGGTACTGTAGATTCGCTCTGGATCGGGAGAAATTGGCGTCCAAATTTGAGACCAACCCTATTTCTTGACTGGCACTACTCGCTAGTATGACCAGTAACCGCGGTGTAATGCAGTTTTTCTTATGTAGTTTTTGCTGCTGATTCCGAAAATAACTTTATTTTTGCTCTACGTTGCCTACTTTTGAAGATATCGGCATTTTTATGATTTGGGAAGAAAACGGCTGCACTTGCTATAACATGCTCGTTTGAAAGGTGACTCAATTCAGTCGCATCTAGGGTACAGAGCCATCTAAATATATACAGGGTGTGTCAAAAAAAAAACAACCCAGCAGAGTTTTTGCTGTAGCAACCGCAAATCTCAACCGATTTGAATGAATCCTGCTTTAAATGAAAGATAAATAAATTCTTGAAAGACTGGTGAAGGCCCTATTAAGGTACGATGCTTAGTTCCTGAGATATTTTCCTTCAAACTGAAAACAGAGATTTTGGCAGTGAACAAGAGCGATTCCATTGCACTTCACAACAAAACGGATTCCTACTGCTGAGGGGCAACATGACTTTTACAAATGAAGTAACCAAGCATGTGTGGCACCAGAAAAACCTCGTTACGTTAGCCCTGAGCAGTAGGAATCGGTTTTATTATGAAGTGCAACAGAATAATAAAAATCGCTCTTGTTCATAGCCAAAATCTGTTTTGACTTTGAGTGCAAATATCTCAGGAACCAAGCATCATATCTTAATAAAAGCTTAACCAAACTTTCAAGAATTAATTTATCTTTCATATAATATAAGACTCACTGAAATCGGTTGAGATTTGCGGCTGCTACAGTAAAAAATCTGCTGGGTTGTTTTAATCTCTGTTGTGCACTGCCAAAATCTCTGTTTTGACTTTGAAAGCAATTATCTCAGGAACTAAGCAACGCATCTTAATAAAATCTACATCAGTCGTTCAAGAATTTATTTATCTTTCATTTAAAGCCGGATTCATTCAAATCGGTTGAGATTTGCGGTTGCTACAGCAAGAACTCTGCTGGGTTGTTTTTTTTGACGCACCCTGTATTTTGCTTCCATTCCAACTACAGTACAAACCACGAACTGAGTACCATTTTCCGTGGTTGGCGGAAAATGGTCCGTGCTGCAGCCTATCTTTACTGCTTGGCAGTCCGTGAGTGCTAAGCAAAAAGGCAGCTGCTAGGCCGTCCTAGAGGACATAGTCCGTGGGTGAGCTGTGCGGGTCCGTGGGTTGTTCGTGGGAGTCCGTGACCTACCAAGCCGCGGTTGCGTATAGTAGGTAATAATAGGGTCAGGCAGAAGCAGACCTCAATTATCTGTTTACTCAAATTACATGGCGCCTGCAGTAAGTAGCAGACGCAATATCAGGTCACGGCAGTTTATTATACGCCTTCGTGCTTTGAATCTACCTAAAAAACTGCTTGCGCCAATTAGAGTCAACTGTTTGGCATAGCTGCTGCCAAATTTTGTAGTGCTGCGCGAGTGTATGGCCGTAGGAGTAGCTGAGTGCTCGGCAGATGTGAATATAAACGCAGCAAACACACCGTTCTCAATAACTGATCTTCAGCCAGCCAACTTTCCTTCAAACAACAGATTTGGTATTAGGATAAACTTTTTAGTGTTCCTACGACTAGCTATTGTTCCGTTCTGCTCCGGTCCACTAGAATTATTTTTGCTCATACAATAGAGAGGTAGCCGCTCAGCCGGTTGGACAGTAGCAGAGAATAGCTTTGCCCCTAAGGTTTAAGCACCAACAAAAGCAAGCAACTTGACCGCGAGCTGAGATAGGGACACATTAGACAGGTGCATTTATTGTAATCTCTAATCGGGCGGGCAGCTGAGCTGAGGCGCTCTTGTGTAAACAAATGGTGTTGGGTCCCTAACACGTTCGTGACCGGTCCGTGGGCTCAAATTACAGTCCGTCATATTCCGTAGGGTACGGAAAATGGTACTCGGTTCGTGGTTTGTACTGTAAGCAAGGATGTATAACAGTTATCTATAATGAAAACCAAATGAGGGTATCACATGTTAAGTGGTCAACAGACATGGACAAAGGCGGCTGAGGGGTTTACCCGCGTAGGCTCTGACCTACCGCTCCTCAGGCTACTTCAGGATTTTTTGGAAGAATGTTATATTAAATGTATGCCTAGGTTAGGTGTGAATGAGCTCAGACTAGCTTATTTCAACCTTAAAGGAAAAAGCCAAAAAACCTTCATTAAAGCGCAAAATCGGACTTTTTGGCTTACCAATTCACCTCATCAGCCGCCGCTACCACCTCCAGCCATCCCTCAGATTTTGAAAAATTTATCACCCCTAGCCGAAATGATAGCCCGTGTCTGTCAATAGTAATAATGACAGTTCGTCAGAATTTTAACCAGAAAGCCCCAATCTCAAGTGGCTTTCAGTCAGTTTCTGCTTGCATCCACAACAGATAAAGACAATGCCTGTGAGACTGAACATATGCTATCGCATAGCAAAAAGGCTGTAAAGTACCTATAGGCACCCTTAGCTCGGTTGATAAATTGGAGTAGTTTGTTTTGTGGGAGATTAAGAGAAACAAGCGCAAAGACAAAAGGCGGTGGGTGGGCGGGCGGGCAGGCGGAAATTGTACAGAAGTATGCCTTGCCATTGAAAGGTATAGATACCGAAAAGCAGGTGCTCACGCAGCACTTGCATGCTTGACATGGACAACTAAATCGTTTTGATTTATCGTTTTGGTTTTTTATCTTGTAACGTAATACTTCTGCATGCGTATATTGCACATACATTGTACATACGTTCATTGCAGGCACCTATGTAGTATGCGCTTTAAGCCAGGAGATTGTCACTAAGTGGACAGTCAAGCGTTGTGTGCGTAATATACAGTATAGATAAAAAAATGTCCCATCGCTTTTTCGGCCTTCACTCAAGCGTTTCGTTCTCAGTCACTTCTTTTCCGATTTGGCTCAAATTTTCAGCAAAAATTAACAACATGGTTGGCTAAATATTCTGTGGTGCTAAAATTCCGACTCATACTGGTTTTATGACCCGAAAACTAGGAATTAGGGTGGTCCACGCAAATTTAATTTTTTTCGGTAATACAAGGAGTACAGTTCTGAAACTTGCAGGAATGATTGATTTTGCTATTGGGTATAACATACTAAGCGGGCAGCCCTGTAGCTCAAAGGGCACTAAAATGGGGGAATTTCAAAAACATGACGAAATATGACTGTTCTTCGTAAAACCGGCAAAATGACGATTCTAAAGATTTTCAATTTTCAAAAAACGCTGCAGGGATGGTTACTATGGTGTGGAAGAGAGCTTAAATATCAGGTTCATTTATTTGTCGAACTTCCTGCTACAATCTATGTTGATTAACAACAGATTCAGTGCTTTGATTCTAGAAGGTGCAGATTCCTTGCATTGTAACTATGGGATTTTCACTCATGTTTTTGAAATTCCCCCATTTCAGTGCCCTTCGAGCTACAGGGCTGCCCGCTTAGTATGTTATGCCGAATAGCAACACCAATCATTCCTGCAAGTTTCAGGACTGTACTCCTTGTATTACCGAAAAAAAAAATAAATTTGCGTGGACCACCCTCATTCCTAGTTTTCGGGTCATAAAACCAGTACGAGTCGGAATTTTGGCACTAAACTTGCAGAATATTTAGCCAACCATGTTGTTAATTTTTGCTGAAAATTTGAGCCAAATCGGTAAAGAAGTGACTGAGAACGAAACGTTTGAGCGAAGGCCGAAAACGCGATGGGACATTTTTTTTATCTATACTGTACTAATTCAACAAAGTGTATGAACGATTGTACTAAAGATGAACAAGTTTCCTTGGCTTAAATAGTTAAAAATGCTTTCTATAATACTTGTTCAACAACCCCAAAAATGCTTTGGACATTGCATTGTTACTGGAAATGCATTTGCATGTTTAGAATCTGTTAAATTGCTAATAATTCAGCTGATTTATTGCTAGCTATACATGAAACGTAAATTTAAATTCGTAACGAAATTTAATTTTCGTATTAGCTGTATTGAATTTTCGTATCCGTTTAATTTTCGTTTCAATATTTCTCTAATTTTTGTGTTCATATTCGATACGAAATTTAAAAATCCTCGATTAAATTTTCGTACTAGTACGAAAATTAATTTTCGTGCCCATCCCTACATGTAACAGGGCATCCGCCGGTGGGGTAAGCTTCGGCCGTCAATAAGTAAAGTACTACCTCCTCTATGCCTATTTATGCACTGCTACCATATATACATAGGGCCCGACCGGATATCCGGATCCGGATCCGGATATTACCTGCCGGATATGCCGGATATCAGTCACAGATGAGAAAACGTGATTTTTTACGTATTTGAACATAAATATTGCATTCGACCATCCAGGATTGAACAGGTCAGAAATTTGCGGCAGTTGTATGGTTCTAAAAACAGTTTTTCAGCTTGCCAGGAAGTATTTGAGTGCTCCTATCGGTACGGTAGCTAGCGAGTAGACCTATTTCCTCAGAGAATTTCAATTTGTAGTCTTAGTTTGTAGTTAAAAATTTTCACGGAAATAATTTGTAGTCTTAGTTTGTAGTTGTCAAATTCAGGTTAAAAAAATATGTTGTTTTAGTTTGTAGTCAATTTGTAGTCAGGTTACCAAACGTCACAAATTTTATATTACTGCAAATGTTTGCCAAATGAACAATCAGTCATGGGAATGCCTTGCAAAAATTGGAATAACGATCTTTCTAACAGTTTACATAAGAAATAGCTTCGTTCTTGGGATTTGGTTAGCTTATCAAAAGCTCAAGACAGCTCAAAGGCCGATTGGGGACTCAATTTATATAAGATTACATTAAAAAATCGGAAAATTTCCAAAAATATGACTACAAATTGACTATAAATTCGCAAATTATGAAAAAGTAGTTTGTAGTCAATTTGTAGTTAGCCAAAATAATATGTAGTCTTAGTTAATTTGTAGTCTTGATGACGTCATAATCGCCATAAATATGTAGTTTGTAGTTTGTAGTACTACGAATTAGGTCTACTAGCGAGCAAACATTTAAGACTGCTGGCACGATTTCGGAAGGCGATCGCTCCTCTCTGAAGCCCGAAAATGTAGAAATGTTGTTGTTTAACAAGTATAACTTGCGTTCTTTGAACTACAATTATTACAGGTTGTTTTAAATCAACTGTTATAGAACAAAGAAATGTATATATGTGGTTTATTGCATTCTAAAAAATTTTAAGTTGATCAATGATATCCGGCATATCCGGATCCGGATCCGGCCGGATATGGGCATATCCGGATCCGGATCCGGATCCGGTAGAAATTTGTATCCGGTCGGGCCCTATATATACAGTATGTTTTATATATTTAATGCAGCGATATTTAGTAGAAGAAGGCTCAAATTGTACCAGAAGCAGTAGTAGAGCTCTCCTTCTTTTGCACTTCCATCCATTGCAGACATTGTTCGTAGCGTCGTCTCGATTTGGCCTTTGACTCGGCTTCGTTCAGATGGAACTCGCTGAAGAAACTCTGAGCCGCTGCTGTCCACAGCCACACAACCGAGAGGAAACAGAAGAGAAGCAGGTGCATGGTTGATATCGACCGACCGCTAACTTCTGAGTTGTATAGAGTGGCAGAGTCTTGTGATGTGCTTACGTAAAAGGCAGAGACTGGTTTTGAGCCGGTCGGGGCAGAACGTCACTGATTTATTATCTTCTCTCTTCTGCACTGCTCCCTTTTTACTTTACTCCACTTTGTCCGGACTGCTTACGCATGATCTAATTTGTATTTTTGACTTAACGGAACTTTTGGGTACCTTGATCGACTAACACACACACAAACACATACACCATCCACACGATAGAAATGCAGTAGAGGAGTCACAAAAAATCGGATTCTTCGTTATTCTCCCAAAGAATGTCAACTGGGCCTCATCTGTGCCTCATGGCCAGCATAAAGGAATTGTAGACTTCAGTAATTGGTTCTATCTTCTCTTCCGATTCTTCATCACAAAAACTTGTCTTGCTCAGCCACTTTGTTTGCTCAGTCTTTTTCAGGCAACTTTCCTTCCTTTCTCAACTTTTGCTTTCACCTGCCTTTTTGTCATTGGTAGAGCCGGCCAACTCTTTTCTAGCATGCTCAAACAGAACATCCTTCTCCTGCTCTGACTTCTTCTCCTCACTTTGTTTCTCCTTCTTTTCATTCTCCTTCTTCTATTTTATCATTCTCCTACTTCTCTTCATTCTTCTCCTTCCTCTTCTCTCTGTTCCTCTGGCTTCTGGACTCACTTGTACACATTGTACGCCTGCGAAAGCTTGAACTTCATCATTAACCCATTGCAGGGAGTACCTAATGAGCCGTGGTTGACGCCTTTGTGTGCTGAACCAGATGGAACATAAGTGTTTCGATATTCCATTTACTAGACTAGATAAACTAGAATGGGGCTATTTACTTCTGCTGTAACTGACAGGCCGAACCTCTGTGCATATAATCGGGGCGCTGACTTACTATGTAAGATAATTCTGCGTGTTTGTTCCTTTGCCTACTTGACTTGGTAATACCATCGCGCTACTCTAGTCGCATGCGCACACAGTACCACTGCGGCCAACACGGAGCACACAAAGGAAACCATATTCATAAGAAGACACTTACCTCATAAAGCTTTACAAATTAAATTATTGCAAGTGGGGCATGCAGTACAGCAAGCTGATACACAGGTGTTACCACAGCAATTACCTTTTGCAGCTGCAAAATACAAGTTAAGCACTGTACTGAACGTACATGTGCATTGTCGCCCCACTGGAGGGCAGCCAAATCTCTGATGAGCAGACTCAGGTAAAACTCTGAACCTTCGGCTGAGATTTATTTTCAAAAACAAACAAAACTAATTTTTAACACACTGGATTCTTAAATGAAATCTTCTCCAAAAATTGAAATTTTCGCTGAAATTTTGCGCGATTTATTTGTCTGGAGCAGTACATATTATCCGTAGCGCTAGTTTAGTTGCTTAGTTGTCAAATTAGATTTCTGTGGCCAAAAACCTATGAAGTGGCTTCCAAACAGCTTACAGAAGCGTTTTATAGATTTTGGTTTTTCTCATTTGCTTCTTACTGTCACGTCATGAGAGAGAATGCACACGCATTTTGCATGTCCTTGAAAGCGTCATTGCAATAACGCAAAATCATTACGTGATAAGATCGGCGGGTACCGGCGAGTCAAAGGCACGCATCTGGAGCTGTTTTCACCAAATAAGCATCTCTGTCTAACAGGACAGTGGCACAAAGGAAGAGAACACGGCACTCCTGCACAAGTGGTATTGTAAGCACACTGTTCACCTGGTTTGCATGAAGGCAATCTGAACACAGTTCTCATATTTTGAGGAATCTTAGTTCTCCTTATTTAGCAAACCTATTTGAAATTATTTTACTTGCCAAGAATTTTAAACAATGTGTGCTGTCTGTTTATCCAATCTAGCCTCTAATAGTTGCGTCTAATGTTTTACATACAACTGTAGTAGCTATTTTGGTGTCTGGTACAGATATTCTAGAAAAAACCGCAGTAAGTTGCTTGCCAGAAAATCGAGTGAAGTCTTCCGAATCAGGGCATATGACAAATACCGGTCGGGGTCTGACCTCACAGGCCTCTTACAAGTTGTTGTTATGCTCATTGTACTTTATGCGTTTTTGAAAAGCTAAGCTCTCTAAATTTGCTCCAGACCTCTTCAAGATTTCACAGCCTTTCAAAATCCTGGGTACGCCTCACAAGCATTTATACCTTACCCATTAGCATCAGCGAATCCTTTGTTCATTGATGCTACAAACAAAGAGAGAAAGAGAGCAGCAATGACCGTCATTCTGGCTTCAGTTCAGAATGCAAACTGATGCAGAACGGCAGCGAACCTTTGTATTTGCATTGATTAATTTTCATTCAGCTTACACTCATTACTCCATGTGCTTTTATGAATAAATTAGTCATCATGCTGTTGTTGTTTAGCGCCAACACCTACATTTTACCACAAAACCAGTTTTAAGGTTTTGGTAAGAGTTGGCATCAAAGCAACAGCAGGCTGACAGAGTGATTGGTATAGAGATTATGCAGTACAGACAGACAGACAGACTTCGAAAAAGTTTACCGGAGTTTTCCAACTGTAAGACCGGGTCTTATAACCGGAAAATGCCTAAATTTGGGGTCACTTTTTTGCACAAGTTATAAGACCAAGGCCTTGTAGGTGGAAAATCTGTATTTCACTATTAAACAGTCAGGGAAATAACAACATATATGGTATCAGTACACATATATGGAAACGGTACCATATATGGTACCGGTTCACCTTCAAGTGGTACCATATATGGTACCACTTCCTTATATGGTACTGGTACCATATATGGTACCCCTTCGATCGAGGCCTCAGGTGGTACCATATATGGTACCGGTACCATATATGGAAACGGTACCATATATGGAACCGGTACCATATATGGTAACAGGTACCATATATGGTACCCCTTCGATCAAATCATAAGGGGTACCATATATGGTACCGGTACCATATATGGTACCCCTTCGATCGAGGCCTCAGGTGGTACCATATATGGTACCGGTACCATATATGGAAACGGTACCATATATGGAAACGGTACCATATATGGTACCGGTACCATATATGGTACCCTTTCGATCGAGGCCTCAGGTGGTACCATATATGGTACCGGTACCATATATGGAAACGGTACCATATATGGAAACGGTACCATATATGGTACCGGTACCATATATGGAAACGGTACCATATATGGAAACGGTACCATATATGGTACCCTTTCGATCGAGGCCTCAGGCATACATGTAACAGGGGGGTCTGCCCCCCACCCGACTTAGGCCAGACCCCCCCCCCCCCGGATAGGGACCTCCCTCGAGACCGAGACGATTTTTCCGACCCCCCTCCGATTTTTCTGGCAAGTAATTTTTGAGCAAATTTTTGCGATTTTTTGCAATTTCAGACACAAAAATTACCAAAATCGCCGGTAAAACAGCACTTTCTAGCTGTATTTCAGCCCAAATTAGCGATTTTTGGCCCAAAAATTGCGGTTTTTTTCCATTTTTGAGCGTTTTTTAGTGCCGGACCCCCTTCCCAAAATTTTGGCTCAGACCCCCCATGGCCGGCGCCAGACCCCCAACTCCCCCTCCCCCGTTCAGCTGATGATCTGTTACATGTATGGCCAGAGGTGGTACCATATGTTACCACCTGAGTCCTCGATCGACAGGTTACCATATATGGTACCGGTACCATATATGGTACCGGTACCATATATGGTACCGTTTCCATATATGGTACCGTTTCCATATATGGTACCGGTACCATATATGGTACCACCTGAGGCCTCGATCGAAAGGGTACCATATATGGTACCGGTACCATATATGGTACCCCTTATGATTTGATCGAAGGGGTACCATATATGGTACCTGTTACCATATATGGTACCGGTTCCATATATGGTACCGTTTCCATATATGGTACCGGTACCATATATGGTACCACCGGAGCCCTCGATCGAAGGGGTACCATATATGGTACCGGTACCATATATGGTACCAGTACCATATAAGGAAGTGGTACCATATATGGTACCACTTGAAGGTGTACCGGTACCATATATGGTACCGTTTCCATATATGTGTACTGATACCATATATGTTGTTATTTCCCTGACTGTTAAAACTCGATGTTCTGCATGAAAAGCATGAAATACACTGTTTTTGATCTTTGCAACAACTGACTGTACGTTTAAGTCTGAATAGCTCAGTTTTAAACAAATTTTGAAAACTTTGGCAACTTAGAAGCTCGAATATGCTAACAGCAGCTATCTACACCTATTAAATCAAGAATGTTGCCAAGATTACGCAGGTTTTAGAACGTCTTGAACGATCTCAGTTCAAAAACTCCATATTTATTAGTTATCTTGTAAAAAAATATGCACGAAAACACACCATTCTGAGCTTAGACCGGGACTTATAACTGGAAAATGCCCCTGACAGACCCTGCTTTCTGACCACCAGCTATATCTCCTATCAACAAACCATACTGATTAGAGTGCGAACTGGTATTGGGTATTGGGTATTGGGTATTGGGTGTATTGGGGTGTTTTCCAGGTATTGGGTATTGGGTATTGGGTATTGGGGTTTTTACCCCCCAATACCCAATACTAACTGGGACAGGTAAAAATAGAAAAAAATCGATGTTGACCGGAAAAATTGATCTGAAAAAATCGAAAATGTTGATCGATGATACGGTTTAGGAAGCTGTTTTGGCGTTAAATCAACTAAACGTTAGTAGATTTTCCTAAAGTGTACGCTTTTCTAAGCGCTACACCAGTAATGAATTTCTCTGTTCTTATCTGAAATAAAAATGGTGACATTAGAAATGTCACCATAATGTACCAGTACCGTACCCATGGCTATTGCGGTGGTGCACACAATTTCCAAGCCGACTTAGGAAAAAAATTCGCCGGAAATAAGAAACACGACTGAATTACGAAATATCAACTACCAAAACTATTAATTTCTGCTAATTTTACGCCCAAAATGGCTTCTAAATGCTTTCTGAAAGTGTAGTTTTTCAAAATTTTCTCGCTCTGCTTGGGCCACTGCCCAACCAGGCCTCTTAAAAATTTTAATTGCAGTGCCAAAAATCTTGTGTACACAACTGGAATGTACCTGTCCACTGAAATGTAAATTTTGGCCCAGCTACGCAAGTATTGGGTATTGGGTATTGGGTATTGGGGTATTGGGGGTCTCAGGTATTGGTATTGGGTATTGGGTATTGGGGTATTGGGTTTTTCAGGTATTGTTCGCACTCTAATACTGATATATCAGTATGCCATCATGTCATCATACTATTCATCATGAAATGGTCCACTACTATTCATCATTTTGAAGACTTTTGCAAGATTTTCTGATGAATCAATTATTTTATTGTTCATCAAATGCATTGGAATGGTCCAGCACTCCAACTTGACAAATAGGTCTTTTTACTACACGGCAATGCTGAACAGTTTCTGATTAACTGTCACGGCGAGCCCAGTCAGTTTATGTGTCTGTGGCACATTTCTTTTCCGGTTGAACTAAGGAAAATTGCCATTAAAATTTGTTGAAGAATCATTATTTAATTGTTCCTCAATTTCGGTGATGAATAATTTCTTCAGTTCATCATATTTTGAAGAATAGTAATCGTAAAACGTGAAGAACTATTCATCAAAAACAATTCATCAGGCCGAAACGAACCATTGACGAATTTTGCGGTTTGTTGGAAAGAGGTAAGACCCTGGTCTTGTAATCGGAAAAGAAACCCAGTTACAAGGCCCGGGTCTTATAACCAGAGGGGTCTTACAAGTGGAAAACTCCGGTCCATAGTAGTATTACCTATTTAGTTCGTTTGCATAAAGTAAAATTCATTTAAAATTGTCGTAACTCAATGCCAGGTCTATATGCAAAGCAGTCAGGCGAACGATTGCACATATGCAATTCAAACAAAATCCAACGCTAGCTGTTACTGAGGCCAGTGTGCTCAAACATAGTACAAGCATACAAGCTAGAAGCATGTCTCTTCTAAAATCTAAGGTGCTCAAGCTGGGCTATGTAAGGGCGCAAGCGCCCTTTATAACCAACTGTGGTCTTCGAAGCTGGCGAACCTGCAGAAAACCTGGCTATTTGATAGAATTTTGGCGTCTAGTAGCTCAGAAGTATGGCTTCGATCTAAAATTCTGCAAATCCAGTGCCTATGGAACGGTCCTCCCCAATGGCACAGCTACAGGATTGGTAAAAATGGTAGCAGAAAACACAGTTGATGCTTCGCTAAATCAGTTGCTGTTCAAACCTTCACGGTTCCAAAGAATCGACTACTCACATCCATTCCAGCCGTTTGAGTATGGAATATTGATGAGTGCGCTGAAGACTGGGGAACAGAAAATTACTCTCGGGTTTGGTTTTATGGAACTGACTGTTCTATTAGTTCTTGTACTGCTGATAACCTGTCTATGCAAGACAGAAACAGGACAGCTGCAGTTATGGAAAGTGTTTCAATTCTGTACTTTTCAAAACGGCTGTATACTTCGCTCACTCAGTAACCCCTTCTACCTATTGGGGTTTACATTAGTTTTCCTGTATTTCAATGCAGGGTATCAGAGTGAGGCAATAGAGGAAGCAGGGATGTGAGGTGGGAAAAAAACACCGGAAAAAAACTGTTTTTTTCTGGAAAAAAACCGGTTTTTTTCCTAAGGGTCGGAAAAAAACATAAATCGCGGAAAAAAACTCAAGCTAAAAATAGCTAATTTACGTCATTTTTCGTTAAAAAAATGGACTTTTGCTATGTATAATAGGCCATACTGACTCAAAACTGTTAGAAAAACAACAAAAAAGACCAAATTTGGCATGAAAAAACAAAAATGCAAACTGCTGTAAGAAAATTTGCATATAGCGTTATTTATGGAACCTGTCAGGCACTGTTTCATGCCTGTTTCGTGATTTATATCAATGTAACACGTGTATTTCTGGTCTAACAAGACTGAGGAAGGCGCTAGAAAGCGTTAGGAATCATAAAACCAGCCTAGGATACTCAGAACTTGGGCTGGAGTTTTTTTCCGCGATTTAGGAAAAAAACCGGAAAAAAACCGGAAAAAAACTGGAAAAAAACAGGCCGAGGTTTTTTTCGGAAAAATATACAACCCTGAGAGGAAGCCATGTCCAAGTTTTCACTGTCCAATCTGGAAGACTTGCGTAAGTTAGTGGGCAAAGGAAAACTGAAAGTAGTGATGACCTATGCTCACCCTCAGGTGACAGTGCTGTACCCGAACGGCGTGATATCACGGAAGCACAGGCCTGAAATTATGGGTCCTGAAAAGGCCGTCAAATCCTTGTGCCAGCGAGCAGATACCCTCTTTTTTGGTTCAGTTCTGCCATCTTCAAACATCTACTTCACTCGCTACTACTGTCCTTTGCGGAGGTACATGTATAAAATATTTCTTGCGATATGTACACAAGGGGCCGGCACAGTTGGTGTAGTGGTTTAGGTCGCATAGCCACTGTGCGCGACGTCATGTGCTCATCCTCTCGGCGCGGCAAGTTTCTTGCCGCAAAGAGTTGGTCGTCGGCGCAAAGCTCCACCCAGGCCACCGAAAGCTTGTGACAGCGAGTAGGTAAAATGGGAACCAACTGGATCTGCGGTTGCACCGAAGCCGCTCCACAAAGCATGCTGCATTGAAGATCTATGATGTCAGAAGCTGTCTGAGAAACCAACTATGCCTGAAGCCTTCTGGCATATGGGGCACCGGCGGCCGTCGGGAGCTGTCAGAATCATGGCATCAACGCATACATGTAGCTGGGTTTTCGGCTGGGGGGGTTTTTTCCAGATCCAAAATAGGGTTTCAGCACTATTTCCAAAGGGGGTTTCAGCGACCTTTTTTGGTGTCCAAAAGTGGGTTTTAGCGACCTTTTTTGGGCTCAAAACAGGGTTTTGAGGACTAAAAATCGGGTAAAAATCCTGTCAGAAGTGCAAAAATTCCCTTTAAAACCCTATTTATTGGTTTAAAATGTGCAGAAAATCCTATTTTTTATTAAAAACGTGCAAAAAACATGTTTTTGCTTTAAAACATGCAAAAAAGCTCTATTTTACTCGACAGAATACAGCTAAAATGCATATCTGGAACCCTATTTAGAGATTTTGAAACAAAAATTAGGGCACTGAAACCCTGTTTAGGGTTTTTGAGACCCAAATTAGGGTTCCGGAACCCTATTTAGGGCTTTTGAAACCCAAATTAGGGTCCCGGAACCCTATTTAGGGTTTCAGAAACCCTGTTTAGTCTCTGTGAAACCCAAATTAGGGTTCCGGAACCCTATTTAGGGTTTTTGAAACCCAAAGTAGGGCTCCGGAACCCTATTTAGGGTTTCAGAAACCCAAATTAGGGTTCCGGAACCCTATTTAGGGTTTCAGAAACCCAAAGTAGGGCTCCGGAACCCTATTTAGGGTTTCAGAAACCCAAATTAGGGTTCCGGAACCCTATTTAGGCTTTCAGGTACCCAAAACAGGGTTTCGGAACCCTATTTAGGGTTTCTGAAACCCTAAATAGGGTTCCGGAGGCATTACTTTGGGTTTCTGAAACCCTAAATAGGGTTCCGGAACCCTATTTAGGGCTTTTGAAATGCTAAATTACGGTATATAAGTCTTGAAACCCTGAATTTTAGCAGTTTGTAACCCAAAATAGGGTTTCAGAAAACCCCCCCCCCAGAATTCGGCTGGGGGGGTTTTTTTGCCGAAAATCGGGCCTGGGGGGGCTAAACCCCCCCAAACCCTCCTCCTACATGTATGCATCAACGCGCTGGCCGCCGTCCTGGTGACCGGCACCCAGCAGCATGGCTAGGAGTGGCTGGCAGTGAAAGAAGGCAATGTCCGAGATGACGAATGATGGGAGTCGCGAAATGGACCTCGAGTCTGATCGCAGGCCGTAAGGCCCCCACACATCGGATCGGATCGGATGTACACAAGGGGTCGCTCAGTGCTTTGTGCCGTGCATCTGGGTTCGAAACTGATCATAAAGTGATTAGAAGTTGTTTAACTCCTATACAAGGTAACTGAAACCCAGTGCACCAAATGAGCGAGTGTGCATTCCAAGCGAAAATTTTACAAATATGACTGTAAAACCATAGCTGCGCTTGAAGACTTATATCTTCTTCTAGGCTTGATGTCAATCTAGCCCCCCACCTTCCGCAATACTCTTTGATGGGACTGATTTTTCCGAAAAAACATTCAAGGTTAAAGAAAAAGGTGGACAAAGTGATGCAAACCGTTTTCACTATAGACTTATTGTTTGGTTTCTGGCTAAGAAAGTACAAAAGCTGGGACTTGACTGACTCCACATTCTATGCGTTGCCCCCCGCCATTTCTTTGAAGACTGTCAAGCCGATATTTCAGTTGTGGACTGTGGGGCTCATTCTGGCTACCTGTCTTCTTCTCATTGAGCTGCGAGCAATGTCAATTATTAGTATTTGTGCCTACACAGCTGCTTATGAATGCATATAATCTATAAAAACAAGCTGGTTAGCATCACGGTTGTGGCATCTTGGCCACGGGTAGTTTACGCTATCCCGTGTGTCACGGTGGCCCGGCATCCATGAGAGCGGTTGAAGCGACTGGAAGTAGTCGACGTAAAACCCATCCCAGACCGCCGAAAGCCGGTGATGGCCAGTAGGTAAATGGGAACCGAACCGGCGCTGCCTAAGCACCTAATGGCAGCAAGGGGGAGGGTTGTTTGTAGGCAGGGCTACCCTATTGAAGGGCTCTGAAAAGAGCGAGGTTTCTCCTGAGCTGTCCGAAAGGACAATGGAACTCAAAAACAAACAAACAAACATCAAACAATATACAGGGTGTGTCAAAAAAAACAACCCAGCAGAGTGTTTGTTGTAGCAACCGCAAATCTCAACCGATTTGAATGAATCCTGCTTTAAATGAAAGACGAATAAATTCTTGAAAGACTGGTGAAGGCCCTATTAAGATACGATGCTTAGTTCCAGAGATATTTTCCTTCAAACTCAAAACAGAGATTTTGGCAGTGAACAAGAGCGATTCGGTTGCACTTCACAACAAAACGGATTCCTACTGCTGAGGGGCAACAAGACTTTTACAAATGAAGTAACCAAGCATGTGTGGCACCAGAAAAACCTCGTTACGTTAGCCCTGAGCAGTAGGAATCGGTTTTATTATGAAGTGCAACAGAATAATAAAAATCGCTTTTGTTCATTGCCAAAATCTGTTTTGACTTTGAGTGCAAATATCTCAGGAACTAAGCATCGCATCTTAATAAAAGCTTCACCAATCTTTCAAGAATTAATTTATCCTTCATGTAAAATAGGACTCACTGAAATCGGTTGAGATTTGCGGTTGCTACAGTAAAAAATCTGCTGGGTTGTTTTAATCTCTGTTGTTCACTGCCAAAATCTCTGTTTTGATTTTGAATGCAATTATCTCAGGAACTAAGCAACGCATCTTAATAAGAGCTACATCAATCTTTCAAGTTTTTATTTATCTTTCATTTAAAGCAGGATTCATTCAAATCGGTTGAGATTTGCGGTTGCTACAGCAAAAACTCTGTTGGGTTGTTTTTTTTGACACACCCTGTATATTGAACTCAGTCATTAGCACACTTAGCAAAGGTAACGGCCGCTAAGGGAGAGTTGTGTTTACTATTATTTTACTAGTGGATTTCTATTTTACTATTTACTAAATTTACTAGAAATTTAACCAGTCAATTTAATTTTTAACTTTGTTTTACTACCAAGCAGCTCCGATTTTACTAATTTCTCTAATGATTTTTTAGTAATTTTACTACTATTTTCCTACAATTTTATTAGCCATAAAGTGGAATTTAATTTAATTTTTACTTTATTATTGGCTCTTAATTTTATTTTTATCTATTATTTTACTACTAGTAAAATACCACTAGTATTATTAATTTTTGTTTTACTATACCTTTTTTATGTTTTACTGTTGTAAAATAACAGTGGTTGTGTTCACTTCACATACGTAGCAAGCTGACTTTCAGTTCTACTCCATTACTACTGCTCAAAAATGTCAAAGTGCTTCAAAAACGCTGACACTGCGCCGCACCTGTTAAAAAGGTCTGTTTAAAAAGAGCATTATTTTTGCTATAATAGTTTGCTTTATAGGACAGGTGATTTGTCATGTCTTTCTACCGGCAAAGCCTTTAGCAAAACCTAAAGCAAATGTCTTTTTTTACTATCAGTAATGTGATGTGCCAGCCATGCAAAATCTGTCCCATTTCCAGCGTAATCAGTCACTATATTCAGAAGAGAATTTTTATATTCCATTGTTTCTGCAAGTATAAAAGTGATCGCACCATACTGCTGTTATTGGTCAAGTACTCACTATAGGCATGTGGGTGGTGTTACTTGCGACTTTGTTTGTGTCACTGCACACACATTGCAGTGGCGATATGAAGAAAATCAAGAGGGGAATCGGCACGAATGAAAGTGTTGAAGCCACCCGAGAATTTCCTGGTAAGTAGTATAGAACAGTCACCTCTTGGCTGTATGTGTGTTTCACTTCAGTTGTGGCTGAAGGATTCTTTGTGGCAGGAGACCCTGCTTCTCAACAAGTTGTGCAGGAGAGCAAGAAAAGACAAGTTGAGAAAGTGAAAGCTCATAGAGCCAAACGGGAGGAGTCGCGTGGTAAGAAGACTCGCTGAAAGTTGTTTTAGGCAGAAACTGACGCTTTATATCTTTAGTTATTGCACAAGGCTCCTTTGTTGCTGGATACCCTGATCAAACAGGTACCACCGGTACATGCAGCAATAAACTGATTTTTTAAACTAAGTGCCTTTTAGTTATCACTGAAGGATCGTTTGTAGCAGGGTGGCCCAATTCGTTCGGTGGCACAGGTAAGTACACACAATCTTGACTTTGTAGGACCCATTAGCACCCGAACCAGCGGTAATCTGTCCTAAGCTTAAACAATCCGTATCTCAAAAGCGAGATGCAGCTTTATTAGACCGACCGCTTATAATCTTTCTGTTCAGAGTGCCATGACAGGCAATCACTTAACACCATTTGTGGTACTAATTAGTGCGACCTTGGATCAGTGTGGTGCATTTTGGAAATTTGAAACCAGGTGAAGTAATAGTAGGTACTGTTGTCACCTAAAACACTAGGTAAAGTAATACTAGGTAAAGTTCTCAGCTAAGAAACTACGTAAAGAAATACTAGGTAAAGCCCAGAAAAACTAGGTAATACTAGGTAAACCTAAAACGCTCGAAATCAAGTCAAAATATTATTTTTGGTTCAATAGAACAATGATGAAGTTAGTGGAGTTAAATTTTACGAAATTTGACAAATTTCAGGTAAATATCTGTATTTTATTGATCAAATAAGTCAGAAATCCATTCTCTGGTCCACTGTAATTGTGGCAAAGCTGGAAATTTGAAGGTTTCTTGACTGAAAAAGCCACATAAAACTGAAAATATCAAACTAGGTGTACTTGTTCTACCTAGAAGTACCTAGTTATGTGGATTTAAAACTAGGTAAAGTAAAACTAGATCAAATAGAGTAACCAGCAACTAGGTAAAGTAAATCTAGGTACTTTTCCCGCATATTTACTAGGTAATACTAGGTATATGTACCTAGTTACCTAGATCAAAACTGCACCACACTGCCTTGGATGAGCCATGAAATACTGCCATGCTCAGTGGCGTATCCAGGATTTCGGAAACGGGGGTGTAAAATTTTGAAAGTATGCCTGGTTAGGTCGCTTCCCAACCAGGGTAAAAAAATTTAGCAAAATTGCCTTCAAAAAGCGTTCAAAGCACATTCCAGGCTTAAAATTGACAGAAATTACAGGTTTTAGTAGTTTAAAGTGGCCTGGTTGGGCTTCTGCCGACCAGGGCGAGAAAAATTTGAAAAGGTAGCCTTCAAAAACGCATTTAAAAGGCATTCTGACTACTGTTATTTTAATATATTAATATTAAAATAAAACTATTATTAATAGTGCCATTTTAATAGTATTAAATCTATATTAATATTAAAATAGAGGGCCTACTATTATATTAAATTAAATTAAAAATACAAAGAGGGGCTGAATATTAAAATTTATTTTTAATAGTATTTTAATAGCATTTTAATAGTTTGACTTTGTTTGACAATGAAGGAGTTACCTACAATACTAGAATTTAAATCAGAATTTTTACCTCAGAAAATGATAAAAATTGAAGGTGTCTGACCGCCCTCTGAATCTCGAATCTTGGAATAGCCATGACTAACAAAAGGACCTTAATCTACTCAATAACCTATGTAACAGTCTTTTCCTGTCAAAAATGTCTCTATAACTATGCATCAATCTTTTCTTTCAAATTTTGATGCCTAGGTTCTGTTCGAATTCGAATATCTTAACAGGTCGTCTGCGGAAGGGGGACGGGTCAGGTCTGGTCTGGTTTGGTGGGTCTGGCGCCGGCCGGGGGGTCTGAGCCCAAATTTTGGGAGGGGGTTGGGCACTAAAAAACGCTCAAAAATCACAAAAAATCGCAATTTTTCGGCTAAAATCGTCAAGAATCGCTAAATTGAGCTGAAATACAGCTAGAAAGTGCTG
Organism: Sabatieria punctata; assembly: GCA_030248155.1. Taxonomy (NCBI): domain Eukaryota; kingdom Metazoa; phylum Nematoda; class Chromadorea; order Araeolaimida; family Comesomatidae; genus Sabatieria; species Sabatieria punctata. The sequence continues at coordinate 23,584 of JASANB010000581.1, read as the reverse complement.
TTTTACTGGCGATTTTGGCAATTTTTATGTCTGAAATTGCAGAAAATCGCAAAAAGTGGTCTCGAGGGAGGGGTCCCCATCCGGGGGGTCTGGCCTAACTCGAGTGGGGGGCAGACCCCCAGACTCCTCTGTTACATGTATGCTTAAAACCATGTTCAGACAAAGTCATTTTAAAAAGAATGGTCATGAATTTACAGAGAAAAATGCTTCTAAGTTGGATCTCTGATTAAATTTTTAACTTACACTAGCAATTTCAAGCAAAAGATATTGTTTCATCAATTCGCTAAAGTGTGTCCAAAACTTTTTAAGTTCATTTTAGAATCTACTATTAAAATGCTATTAAAATACTATTAAAATTGTTATTTAATAGTATTAATATTAAATCTAAATTAAAATTAGCACGGGACTATTATATTAATATTAAATTAAAATTAAAATCGGCTAGTTCTATTATATTAATATTAAATTAAAATAAAATTTCACTATTAAAATAACAGTAATTCTGACCACAAAGTTGACAGTTTTGATACATAATTCATCAGTTTCGCTTATTTTTGACACACTTTCTCTTCCTACCTCTACCGCAAGAAGGGTGTACCCACCCTACATGCTCTGGATACGCCACTGCTCATGCTTAAATCTATGCAACGGCCTCCTATGTTAGAATAGCATGTTTGGTTTGTATGATAATTTGCAGAGGCCATTAGTGGTCCAACAATAGCAATGCAAGAGCAAGCAGTTGAGATCAGTATGGATGAGAAAACTGAGATGCTGTACAAGGGCATCACGGTAGACGGCAAGCCCGTACAAGTCTACGATGAAAGTGTGATTGAGGAAAGGAAACACAGAGTCAGAGAACTGATCTCACTGTCGCGAGTGAAGGCTGGCCACGATCCTGTAGGAGAATGGTTTACAGACAGAAACCCTCATGAAGACGCTTGTTTGCAGCTGAGGGGCCGTTCATAAACGACGTCGTTCCAAAATCCCGATTTTTCGGACCCCCCCTCCCCCCAAAATCGCCTTGCGTCGTTTCTTGGGGACCCCCCCCCCCTACGGCGACGTCGTTTTCGGTTTACCCCCCCCCCCCAATAAAACGGCAGTACATAGAGTACTGTGACGTTTTCTTGTTACCATACTGCACAATCAATAGAATAAATCCCTACAACCACTCTGGGAAGCTTTTCTGTATGGAGAAACGTTTGATAGAATGTGCATAAATCGAAAATAATGTAATTGAAGTACCCTAAAATTCCGAAAAAAGCGACGTCGTTTTTTGCTAACCCCCTCCCCCTCCTGGTGCGTCGTCTATCGTCGCATTTCAGCCGACCCCCCCTCCCCCCCTCTGGAACGACGTCGTTTATGAACGGCCCCTGAGCGATGATGAGCAAATACTGCCCTACTTGCTGGAAGGTGACATCCAGCCGACAGAGGTGTTTCTGGACCAATTAATGGAAGAGTTGAACGGTGGCAAAAGACAGGTGGCCAATTGGCAAGACTCCCTCTGGCCTAATGGACAAATTCACTACACATTCAGTGACAATCTCGACCCTAAAGTTGAGCAAACTGTTAACCAGGTGGTTGAGTATTTCGCTCAGCGCACTTGTCTCCATCTCGTCAAAGGAATTGGGAATGCCAACAACTACATCCTCTTCGCACCCGAGAAAGACCCAAAGTTTGTCTCGACAGAGCAATTCAATCAGGCACTTAACTAAACACAGTCTTGGCCAAAACGATAGTTTTCGAGTTTTCCTAGTAACTTCAAGCTGCCTGTTTTTCATCAAATCTTAGCATTCGGTAGTCCACAGTTTCCCCTTCTGAACCGAGATTTTCAGATGTCAAATTCAAACCTGTCTATTTCACTAACCCTTTGTCGGATCTCTACCGAATTTTGCATGTTAACTAACTTTTATACGGTCTTAGAACTTGGATTTCTAGCGCAACCAGTTATAATCTCTCGGATTTTTACTTTCAGCGAAGGTAAAATATCAGAATTGTCAAAAATGACGGTGGTGCCCTGTGAACATAAAGCGCGACTCAGAGCCTAATTTAGGTGCTCGTTGTGTTGACACGACTGTAATCCATGACCCCACTAGTCCACACATCCTTACTTTCTGTTGAAGGCACCACATCCTCATTTTGATAATGCCAATCTTTTACCGTCACTGAAAATAGAAATCCGGCAGATTTTAACTGACTGTGCAAGAATGCTGGCCTTTTTGCGGCAGGGATTAAACACCATAGTATATAGTTGGGGTTACAAACAGAGAACTGTTCGAAATATTGGAAAAGAGGATCGTCAGCTATCATAAAACCGCACTAAAAAACGCTCAAAAATCGAAAAAAATCGCAATTCTTTTGATAAAAATGGCCGAAAATCGCTAATTTTGGCTGAAATACAGCTAAAAGTGCTGTTTTTCAGGTGATTTTGGCAATTTTTGTGTCTGAAATTGTAAAAAAATGCAAAAATGTGCTTAAAAATTTACTTGCCAGAAAAATCGGAGGGGGGTCGGCGAAATCGTCTCAGGGGGGCGGTCCCCATCCGGGGGGGTCTACATATATGTGGCGTTAAGTGTGTGTCTACAATTTAAGAGTCTAAAGGTGGGTTTATACTTTGTCCGCTGTCCGCGCGCGGACACAGATGTTGTCAGCGCGCGGACACGTCAGCGCGCGGACACCCTCCGCCATGTCCGCGCGCGGACACATGTCCGCGCGGACAGGTGTCCGCTTGTGTCCGCGTAGTGTCAGCGGCGGACAAAATGTTTTTTGAAAATAGTAAAAAAAGAAAAAAATAATTGAATTTAATTGAACATGCGTTTTGTTCAAACCTGATGTCTACACTGCTTTGTTAGACATAAATTTATCAAGTTTACTCCAAATTCGAAAGACTTACGATTAAGCGCTACTGAACTAAATGGTGTAAAATTTTGAAGGTACAAAAGCCATAAATGACCGTTGACTGGAGGCGAGGGTGCCTGTCTGATGAAAATGCAGTAAGAGACACGATTTTATACATGCAGATGAAGAACTATGCATAATTTATCACATGCGTAAGTACGTAGAAGTCAACAACAGTATAAGAAAGTCTTTCTACGCATAATATATAAATACCTATATTTTATAATTATTTCCTGCACAAAAATCTGCTAAAAATTGCTAGAGATCGTAGAGTCGGCCTGAAGGGGTATAAACCTGCCGAGCCGATGCCTATACGCACCACCCCTCAATCTTCGATCGCTCTTAACTCTTGCCAGTCAGCGCATACCCCCTACGGCCACTCGGACCCCCCAAACTTTGGTGACACACTGTATTTTCGGAAACCAAATTTGCAGAACTTTCTCGACATTTTTGGTTAGTAGCAATTGTCATTTTGGTGACTCTTTTTAGCATGCATATAACAAGGGGTCCCAGGGTCTGCACCCCACCCAATTTAGGTCCCAGACCCCCTGACCCGGGACCCTCCCCCTGAAACCATTTTTCCGACCCGCTTCCAATTTTTTTTAGATTTGGATTTCTAAGGTTCTTAATTTTTTTAGAGTTTCAGACACAAAAATTGCTAAAATCCGCTGTAAAACAGCAGTTTTTAGCTGTAATTGAGCCCAAATTAGTGATTAGATTTTTGAGAATTTTTATAGCCGAAAAATTGCGATTTTTGAGCGTTTTTCTGGCCCAACCGCCCTAGAATTTGGGCTTCAGACCCCCAACCCACTCTTGCTTCGGTGAATGACCTGATGTATGTATGTGTTTTAGTCAACACTTCCATACATTGGCCGGGGGTTAGGAGGTTAACCCCCTCGCCGACCATAGCCCCCTCGTCGGTAGGCTCTACCACCAAACCACTCAGACCCCCCTCAACTGCCCATACGCGAATGGCCATACACCAAGGGCCCATACCCGCTCCGAAATTTTGGGAAAGCGAATTTAACCCTCTAACCCCTCGCCAAAAAGCCCTGAATTTGTTCCGGCCAATGTACAATATGGACGCTTGCGAGCCAGCCCATAGCCCTACGGCCGTCCCGCCAAATTGCAATCATTTTCGGAAGTGACTTGATATCCATTCTACCACCTTCCAGAAAACGCAGTGCCTTTTTTCCGGCCCATCTATCACATACAGTATATACTACTACGAAACTGTCAATAATCACGTTGTCGATTAGGCTCATGCTGTCAAAGGTGTCTGCAACAGTCAGAGAATGGGTTAGAAGCTTTCACAATTTTAAATTGGTGCAGCCGCTGCAGAAACTTGCCATGATTTCAGTTTGATCGATAGGCCAAACATACAGTACGTACAATGTTCTTACACCGTCTCTTTTTTGTTGTTTTTCTCTTAATTTCACCTAATCCTAACAGCTCGGCAACCTCAGCATCAAACGTGATAAAATTGTGAACTCAGACTCACAATATAACAAGTTCAAACAGCACTAATAGCGACGCGGACAAAGTGTCAGTTGAAATTTTTCAACTCTCTCGGCGGACAGAAGCGGACACGCGCTGACACCGATTTTGTGTCCGCGCGGGCATGTCCGCTCCGCCAAAGTATAAACTGTCAGGCGGACACTCGTGTCCGCTCCGCCAAAGTATAAACTGTCTGGCGGACACTCGTGTCCGCTCCGCCAAAGTATAAACTGCTGCGCGGACAACCTGTCCGCTTGTGTCCGTTTTGTCCGCGCGGACGAAGTATAAACCCACCTTTACTTAAAAGTGTCAGTAATCCTGCCTTGTCCTTTTAGATCATGCGGGTCATCTGTGGTTGGCAGGGATACAGCAACACAGAGCCAACTGATATCCATCAAAGCCGACTGCATAACTGTAGACTTGTTTCTTTCCTATCTACTGTTATTTTACTAGTGAATTTTTGTGTTACTATTTACTAAATTTACTACAAATTTAGTCCGTCAATTTAATTTTAATTTTTGTTTTACTACTTAGCAGCTCCAATTTTACTAATTTTTGTTTTACTAATAATTTTGCTAATTTTACTAACTATTTTACCACGATTTTACTAGTCATTAGGTGCGATTTTGCATCAAATTTGCTAAGATTTTCTGAATAATTGATGTTGGCCCAAATAGTTGCTAAATTTGATTCACGCTACGAAGTTCTCCAGAATATAGAGACGAAAAATATATGAAACTTGACAGACAACAGTGGACCGATACAAATTTTATTGCAAACTTGATCAATCAACAGTTTGGCTGGCATTTACCAAAAACTAGTGAAATAGTAGTAAAATTTCCATTTTACTATTGGCCGCCTTTGTTAATTTAATTTAATTTTTACTTTACTATGGGCTGTTAATTTTACTTTTTACTATTATTTTACTACTAGTAAAATAGCACTAGTATTACTAATTTTTGTTTTACTATACTATAGTAAAATAACAGTATTCCTATCCTAAGTGTCAGTATGTTTTGCAGTTCGACACAATTGCCCATGAATTCATACATGCCTTTGGCATTCATCACACGCAAAGCCGGGCAGATCGTGACCAGTACGTATATGTGGAGGAGCAAAATATCCAGTTCAACTATGAACATAACTTTAAAAAGTGCAGTCTTTGTTTGGACTATGATCTGCCATATGACTACGGTTCCATAATGCACTACAGCAAGGTCTGTCTTCTCTTCTGCCCATTCCACTGCAAGCGCAAATCCATTCAGGGTGCATTTGCATCGCAGTCCAATCTCCGGACGATTACAGTGCCCGACAACCTATTCATGGAGAACACCATAGGCGACAGGTTTAGTGGACCAACGTTCTACGACCTCAAAATGATCAACGATGTCTACTGTGCTGGTGAGAATCAATTTTACTTCAAGCCAGACATGGGCTAGCATTATGGCTGAAGGGGGGGTAGAATTTTTAATTCCTGAGGGGGCTGAGGGGGGGGGGGGGGTAGGAGCGCCTGAGGGAGGCTGAGGGGGTGGTAAGCCAAAAAGTCCGATTTTTGTCTAAAATCAAGGGTTTTTGCTTATTTTTCATTAAAATAAGCCAAAATAAGCTATTCTGAGCTCATTTACACCTAATCCAGGCATATTTTTATCATAATTTTCGATACAAAATTCTTCCAAAAAATTCTTGAGGGGGGTAGCGGCCGGCTGAGGGGGGTAGGTCAGAGTATAAGGGGGGCAACCCCCTTCAGCCCCCTTTGCCCATGTCTGCTTTAAGCCCCTTTCATGCAGCTCTCTCACAAACGAATTGCAGGAAAAGCAAAATCCGCATCAAAATCGGAGTGATGTTAACCCTTTGCAAATCACTAACGCCATCTGGCGTAGTTGGCCAACCTATCGGAAAGCAAAAAAATGAAAGTGAACGTATCGGAAAGCTGTTTCAGATACTCTTGGAAATGCGTTTTCACCCAATACGTTCAAAACCCGGTCATTTGCAAAAGGTTAACATACATTTTGCCAGAACGTCAACTTAGCTAGTCAGGCCATAACAATTTGAGCTATCAGGGTTTTCTAAGTTTTCTATCTTGACGCAAACAATACCGCAAGAGCAGAGGCAAAGCTTGCCTAGATTCCTAAAATAGTAAATATGTTTGCTCTTTTGCATTTTTTTATGTTGGCTGTCTAATTAATTGTCAATTGAAGCGTTCAGACGAAGAAATGCCTCAGTCCATAAATAGATGAAACGAGAAAAACGCATTCAAAGTTTTCGGCCAGCCTGAAATAAATTTTGCAAAATGCTATGGCCTAAAGTGTATTATGCCAAAAGAGGCCTATATCAGTGCTACTCTGCACCTCAGTTTGGGCCACCACATGTTTCCTGATTTGCATATTTTTAAAAATTTGTGAAAGTGGACTTAGGCTGTTTTAAGGTCTAAACCGTAAAACAGCCTAAGTCCATATTCACAAATTTAAAAAAGATCAGAAAGAAGAACAAAACAGTATTAGTAGTAGGCTTGATTGCCTTCCAGAACTCCGGGTAGTGGACTAGCAATCTTGCCATCAATCTGCAGCTTAAAAATAGAGCTACTATAATCTGAAATGTAAAACCCTCGTTGCGAGATTCCATAATAAGGAGGGAAAATGTGTCCCAAGGCCCATTTTAGTCTTCAAAAGCGGCATTCGATCAAAGTTTCTTGAACTAGTCTATCAGTACTGTAAGGCCCCCGATTTTTAAGTTTAAACAATGATTATTGAATGAGAAATTTGAGTTCAAAATTTTATCAGCCTTACTAAATGATGGAAAATTTGTGATTTTCAGCCATTAGGTAATTTAATCCAGAACCTGAAGGCGTACGCTAGTGTTCTTGCCACTATTCTGTAGCTTAAGGATAGCGCTACAATAATCCGAAACATAGAGCATAGATTTTAGGGGTTACAGATAAACTATTGGGGCCGAAAGGGGTCAAAAATTTTTTTTCATCAAATACGCAATTCGACCGATGCTTCTTAAAGTAGTCAAAAAGTACTCTAAAACCCCCGATTTTTAAGTCAAAATGCTGATTAGTAAGCCAGAACATCAAATTCGAAATTTTGATTCAATAGTTAAGCAGATCGATTTACTGTAACTTCGAATTTAAGCATCCAATCTGGGATTTCTTTCCAGGCGTTTGAGAACTCGTCTATACTATGCATTAGTGTATCAACTTTCAGCTGTCTAGGCCAAAGTTTTAATTTTCTGTGTGAATATTGAGGCTCTTGACTTGGACTTAGGCTTTTCTTCAACTGAATTTCGAGCACTTTTAAAAAATTGCGTTTGTGTAACTTGTTACATAGAATGTTTTCAGATGAAATAATTTGTATTTAACATGTCTGTAGTTAGAGGATTGTGCTGCCGAGTAGAACTCAATTTTTTCAAAAAGTGGACTGAGGCATTTCTTCGTCTGAACGCTTCAATTACCTTTTAAGAGTGATGGTGTAGGACGATGAGGTGTTCAACTTTTTTCGCTGATTCAGACATGACAGGGACATAAAAAATGGCATGAACATTCTAAGTTAACGTACTGAAGAACGCATGTTAACTGTGCCACTTGGTGTCCTGAGTGTGCATGTTAATGACAGCAACTGAAATGCTCTTTTTAACAGGTGTTTGCGAGAGCTCAGCAACTGATTGTCAAAATGGTGGTACACCAAACCCCGCCAACTGTGACAGCTGTCTTTGTCCCGCTGGCTTTGAAGGAGACAGCTGTGAAAGCCTGGTCTTTGGTGAGCATACTAGTAACAATTTATCTGTAGAAGTATTTGTAAGACATATTTGCTTAAGCTGAAGAATGCGGAGGGGTGGTATCGTTGAGTGATGGGGAGTGGAAAAGCGTGAGCAGTATTAATCCGAAAGGCTCGGCAGTCAGTACTGTTAACTGTTTCTGGAAGCTAGAGGTTGCTGAAAAATGGTTTCTATTCTTTCAACTGACACGTAAAGCTGAGCAGGTTTCAGGCTCCTCAGCATGCACAGATTCACTTAAAGTTCACCCCTAATTACTCGATGCAACCTTCCTGCGCGTTCAACCATCTAGAAGTGAGATTTGAAAGCGATCTCGCAAATACTGGAATCAGGTATCAGTTCGTGACTTGCTTTCATTTGTGTCCTTGATTCAAATGGTTGACACGACAGGTTGTGTGGTAAAGAGCCCCCGATAAACCTATTCATGTCCGAGACCAATAAAGGCATGCTAATTTATCGGGCACATGACGTAGAACATCTTGGCTTTGCGGCTGATGTGCGCGCTGTTCAACTGCAGCCTGTCAAGCTGATTGAGGACACTGATTATACTGAAGACGAAGTGATTATGCTTTTTGAGCCGCCGAACCACTTTTTCGTCAAAATCTTCAGTTGCCAACTGGTTAAAAATGTAAGTTCTACTGTTGTTTGGGTATGGGATTTTCAGGAATCGCTTCGTTATGGGTAGGTATTTTGTCGGCATAGCCAGGAATCGCTGCAGTATGGGTAGGTATTTTGTCGGCATAGCCAGGAATCGCTGCAGTATGGGTAGGTATTTTGTCGGCATAGCCAGGAATCGCTGCAGTATGGGTAGGTATTTTGTCGGCATAGCCAGGAATCGCTTCAGTATGGGTAGGTATTTTGTCGGCATAGCCAGAAATCGCTTCAGTATGGGTAGGTATTTTTTCGGCATACCCAGGAATCGCTGCAGTATGGGTAGGTATTTTGTCGGCATAGCCAGGAATCGCTGCAGTATGGGTAGGTATTTTGTCGGCATAGCCAGGAATCGCTTCAGTGTGGGTAGGTATTTTGTCGGCATAGCCAGGAATCGCTTCAGTGTGGGTAGGTATTTTGTCGGCATAGCCAGGAATCGCTTCAGTGTGGGTAGGTATTTTGTCGGCATAGCCAGGAATCGCTTCAGTATGGGTAGGTATTTTGTCGGCATAGCCAGGAATCGCTTCAGTGTGGGTAGGTATTTTGTCGGCATAGCCAGGAATCGCTTCAGTATGGGTAGGTATTTTGTCGGCATAGCCAGGAATCGCTTCAGTGTGGGTAGGTATTTTGTCGGCATAGCCAGGAATCGCTTCAGTATGGGTAGGTATTTTGTCGGCATAGCCAGGAATCGCTTCAGTGTGGGTAGGTATTTTGTCGGCATAGCCAGGAATCGCTTCAGTGTGGGTAGGTATTTTGTCGGCATAGCCAGGAATCGCTTCAGTATGGGTAGGTATTTTGTCGGCATAGCCAGGAATCGCTTCAGTGTGGGTAGGTATTTTGTCGGCATAGCCAGGAATCGCTTCAGTATGGGTAGGTAATTTGTCGGCATAGCCAGGAATCGCTTCAGTGTGGGTAGGTATTTTGTCGGCATAGCCAGGAATCGCTTCAGTGTGGGTAGGTATTTTGTCGGCATAGCCAGGAATCGCTTCAGTATGGGTAGGTATTTTGTCGGCATAGCCAGGAATCGCTTCAGTATGGGTAGGTATTTTGTCAGCATAGCCAGGAATCGCTTCAGTATGGGTAGGTATTTTGTTGGCATACCCAGGAATCGCTTCGGTATGGGTAGGTATTTTGTCAGAATACCCATGAATCGGTTCGGTCAGGGTAGGTATTTTGTCGGCATACCCAGGAATCGCTTCGGTATGGGTAGGTATTTTGTCAGCATACCCAGGAATCGGTTCGGTATGGGTAGGTATTCGCAAAAATACCCGTATTTATTCGGTATTTGCTGAAAAAAATTTACACAGTAAAAAACACTGAATTTCCCATTTATAAGGCCATGAATTTACATTGTAGTCATTTCCAAGGTCAGATGCTAGAAAATTCATCAAAAGCAACGGGATTTACAGTTTTGGGAACTTTGATTGATTGATAATTTCTTCAAAGATTGGTGCAATTTTTATTGAGATTAACTGTTTAGTTCTTGAGATATTTGCCCTCTAAGTAGAGCTAATTTGTAGTACTACAAACTACTAACTACAAACTGCATATTTTCGGTGAATATGACGTCATTAAGACTACAAATTAACTAAGACTACATATTATATTATATATTGGCTGACTACAAATTGTCTACAAACCAATTTTTCATAATTTGCGAATTTGTAGCCAATTTGTAGTCATTTTTCTTGGAAATTTTTAGATTTTTTAAAGGAATTTTATATAAATTGAGTCCCTAATCGGTCTTTGAGCTGTCTTGAGTAGACCTGTTTTGTAGTGACTACTAACTACTAACCACTAACAACTAATTATTGGGGTTTTGTGACGTCATCAAGACTACAAATTGACTACGACTGCATATTCAGATTTAGTGACTACAAATTGACTACAAAATACCTTTTGAATTTGTGAATTTGTAGTCAGCAAATTATGGAATTTTTTTAGTCCATATCATGCAGATTAGCCATTTAGAAACGGAAATTGTGCTATTTAATCCTTGGGTTTTTGTTAGTTGAGCTTTTTCACTAAAGTCTGTTCAAAAATCTTTGGCGCTGGGTACATCCGGCAGTGTGCCGAATTTATGCGTGGTGTGAAGCCCATACATGTATATATGGATCTGTTCCTCTCATCAACGAGACTACTATACTGTTCTCGAAATTTGTATATTGAACTTTAGTTAGAAGCAAGAAGCCTGACAAAAAAATCGACTTTTTTGGCAAAGCGCCAATTTTTGTGCAGATACCAGATTCGCATTCCCCAACCTTCAGGCATCTCGAAAATACTACCATATATGGGTCTACGATCAACCCTACCAAAGTTAGACTCGGTTTTCTAACGCCGACAAGCGGTCAAAATTTTGTTCTCCCATAGTTAAGCACTATAATTCATTCAAGATCGAACACATGGGGGTTTTTTCCTTCCAACCAATTTCAGCTTCACGTTTCTATATTATTTCGGACATGCTGAATCCAGCGGTCATACTGGTTTTGCTCTCCGACTTGGATTTTTGCTAGAAATTTGACCTCGAAGTTAGGGTGTCCACCTGAATTTCAGAAAGGCATAGACCAACGTATCTTGTGTGGCCCTGGTCGAAACCTCATACATGTATATATGGATCTGTTCCGCTCATCAACGAGATTACTATACTGTTCTCGAAATTTGCATATTGTACTTTGCTGAGAAGAAAGGGGCCTGACAAAAAAAATCGACTTTTTTGGCAAAGCGCCAATTTTTGTGCCGATACCAGATTCGGATTCCCCAGCCTTCAGGCATCTCGAAAATACTATCGTTGATGGGTCTACAGTCAACGCTACCAGAGTTACGGTCGATTTTCTAACACTGACAAGCTGTCGAAATTTTGCTCTCCCATAGTTAAGCACAAAAATTCATTCAAGATCGAACACATGGGGTTTTTTTTCCTCCAACCAATTTCAGCTTCACGGTTCTATATTATTTCGGACATGCTGAATCCAGCGGTCAAACTGGTTTTGCTCTACGACTTTGATTTTTGCTAGAAATTTGACCTCGAAGTTAGGGTGTCCACCTGAATTTCAGAAAGTGTTGTTGTCTTGTCGGCACAAGAAAATCGACTGTAGCTCTGGTAGAGTTGATCGTAGACCCATATATAGTAGTATTTTCGAGATGCCTGAAGGTTGAGGTAGGGTAGGTATTTTGTCGGCATAGCCAGGAATCGCTTCAGTATGGGTAGGTATTTTTTCGGCATACCCAGGAATCGCTTCAGTATGGGTAGGTATTTTTTCGGCATACCCAGGAATCGCTTCGGTATGGGTAGGTATTTTGTCGACATAGCCAGGAATCGCTGCAGTATGGGTAGGTATTTTGTCAGCATAGCCAGGAATCGCTTCAGTATGGGTTGGTATTTTGTCGGCATAGCCAGGAATCGCTTCAGTATGGGTAGGTATTTTGTCGGCATACCCAGGAATCGCTTCAGTATGGGTAGGTATTTTGTCGGCATAGCCAGGAATCGCTTCAGTATGGGTAGGTATTTTTTAGGCATACCCAGGAATCGCTTCGGTATGGGTAGGTATTTTGTCGGCATAGCCAGGAATCGCTGCAGTATGGGTAGGTATTTTGTCAGCATAGCCAGGAATCGCTTCAGTATGGGTTGGTATTTTGTCGGCATAGCCAGGAATCGCTTCAGTATGGGTAGGTATTTTGTCGGCATACCCAGGAATCGCTTCAGTATGGGTAGGTATTTTGTCGGCATAGCCAGGAATCGCTTCAGTATGGGTAGGTATTTTTTAGGCATACCCAGGAATCGCTTCGGTATGGGTAGGTATTTTGTCGGCATAGCCAGGAATCGCTGCAGTATGGGTAGGTATTTTGTCAGCATAGCCAGGAATCGCTTCAGTATGGGTTGGTATTTTGTCGGCATAGCCAGGAATCGCTTCAGTATGGGTAGGTATTTTGTCGGCATACCCAGGAATCGCTTCAGTATGGGTAGGTATTTTGTCGGCATAGCCAGGAATCGCTTCAGTATGGGTAGGTATTTTTTAGGCATACCCAGGAATCGCTTCGGTATGGGTAGGTATTTTGTCGGCATAGCCAGGAATCGCTGCAGTATGGGTAGGTATTTTGTCGGCATAGCCAGGAATCGCTTCAGTATGGGTAGGTATTTTGTCGGCATAGCCAGGAATCGCTTCAGTATGGGTAGGTATTTTGTCGGCATAGCCAGGAATCGCTTCAGTATGGGTAGGTATTTTGTCGGCATAGCCAGGAATCGCTTCAGTATGGGTAGGTATTTTTTCGGCATACCCAGGAATCGCTTCGGTATGGGTAGGTATTTTGTCGGAATACCCATGAATCGGTTCGGTCTGGGTAGGTATTTTGTCGGCATACCCAGGAATCGCTTCAGTATGGGTAGGTATTTTGTCGGAATACCCAGGAATCGGTTCGGTATGGGTAGGCATTTTGTCGGCATAGCCAGGAATCGCTTCAGTATGAGTAGGTATTTTGTCGGCATACCCAGGAATCGCTTCGGTATGGGTAGGTATTTTGTCAGAATACCCATGAATCGGTTCGGTCAGGGTAGGTATTTTGTCGGCATACCCAGGAATCGCTTCGGTATGGGTAGGTATTTTGTCAGAATACCCAGGAATCGGTTCGGTATGGGTAGGTATTCGCAAAAATACCCGTATTTATTCGGTATTTGCTGAAAAAAATTTACACAGTAAAAAACACTGAATTTCCCATTTATAAGGCCATGAATTTACATTGTAGTCATTTCCAAGGTCAGATGCTAGAAAATTCATCAAAAGCAAGGGGATTTACAGTTTTGGGAACTTTGATTGATTGATAATTTCTTCAAAGATTGGTGCAATTTTTATTGAGATTAACTGTTTAGTTCTTGAGATATTTGCCCTCTAAGTAGAGCTAATTTGTAGTACTACAAACTACTAACTACAAACTGCATATTTTCGGTGAATATGACGTCATTAAGACTACAAATTAACTAAGACTACATATTATATTATATATTGGCTGACTACAAATTGACTACAAACCAATTTTTCATAATTTGCGAATTTGTAGCCAATTTGTAGTCATTTTTTCTTGGAAATTTTTAGATTTTTTAAAGGAATTTTATATAAATTGAGTCCCTAATCGGTCTTTGAGCTGTCTTGAGTAGACCTGTTTTGTAGTGACTACTAACTACTAACCACTAACAACTAATTATTGGGGTTTTGTGACGTCATCAAGACTACAAATTGACTACGACTACATATTCAGATTTAGTGACTACAAATTGACTACAAAATACCTTTTGAATTTGTGAATTTGTAGTCAGCAAATTATGGAATTTTTTTGGTCCATATCATGCAGATTAGCCATTTAGAAACGGAAATTGTGCTATTTAATCCTTGGGTTTTTGTTAGTTGAGCTTTTTCACTAAAGTCTGTTCAAAAATCTTTGGCGCTGGGTACATCCGGCAGTGTGCCGAATTTATGCGTGGTGTGAAGCCCATACATGTATATATGGATCTGTTCCTCTCATCAACGAGACTACTATACTGTTCTCGAAATTTGTATATTGAACTTTAGTTAGAAGCAAGAAGCCTGACAAAAAAATCGACTTTTTTGGCAAAGCCCCAATTTTTGTGCAGATACCAGATTCGCATTCCCCAACCTTCAGGCATCTCGAAAATACTACCATATATGGATCTACGATCAACCCTACCAAAGTTAGACTCGGTTTTCTAACGCCGACAAGCGGTCAAAATTTTGCTCTCCCATAGTTAAGCACAAAAATTCATTCAAGATCGAACACATGGGGGTTTTTTCCTTCCAACCAATTTCAGCTTCACGTTTCTATATTATTTCGGACATGCTGAATCCAGCGGTCATACTGGTTTTGCTCTCCGACTTTGATTTTTGCTAGAAATTTGACCTCGAAGTTAGGGTGTCTACCTGAATTTCAGAAAGTGTTGTTGTCTTGTCGGCACAAGAAAATCGACTGTAGCTCTGGTAGAGTTGATCGTAGACCCATATATAGTAGTATTTTCGAGATGCCTGAAGGTTGAGGTATCCGAATCTGGTATCGGCACAAAAATTGGCGCTTTGCCAAAAAAGTCGATTTTTTTGTCAGGCCCCTTTCTTCTAAGCAAAGTATAATATGTAAATTGTGAGAACAGTATAGTAATCTCGTTGATGAGAGGAACAGATCCATATATACATGTATGAGGTTTCGACCAGGGCCACACAAGATACGTTGGGCTATGCTTTTCTGAAATTCAGGTGGACACCCTAACTTCGAGCTCAAATTTCTAGCAAAAATTGAAGTCGGAGAGCAAAACCAGTGTGACCGCTGGATTCAGCATGTCCGAAATAATATAGAAACGTGAAGCTGAAATTGGTTGGAAGGAAAAAACCCCCATGTGTTCGATCTTGAATGAATTTTTGTGCTTAACTATGGGAGAGCAAAATTTTGACCGCTTGTCGGCGTTAGAAACTCGAGTGTAACTTTGGTACGGTTGATCGTAGATCCATATATGGTAGTATTTTCGAGATGCCTGAAGGTTGGGGAATGCGAATCTGGTATCGGCACAAAAATTGGCGCTTTGCCAGAAAAGTCGATTTTTTTGTCAGGCTTCTTGCTTCTAAATAAAGTTCAATATGCAAATTTCGAGAACAGTATAGTAGTCTCGTTGATGAGAGGAACAGATCCATATATACATGTATGGGGTTCACACGACGCATAAATTCGGGACACTGCCGGATGTACCCGGCGCCAAAGATTTTTGAACAGACTTTAGTTTTGACAACTTTTTTTGATTCAAAAGCAATTTTCCTGTTACATTTTGGAATATTTTTTGAATTTTTGACCGTTTCTAAACAAAGCAAAGTGCACGTTTGTTGTTTATTGGTAAACAATTTATAATATAGGCATAATAATAACGAAACTGTATTTTTTTGAAGTTGTAAACAAGAAAACCGTGTATTTTGAAGCTAATCCTAAATTTAAAACTTTAGTAGTAAAAATTAGCATTCATTTTTTGCATTAAACCTTGTGGAAAAGTAGATGTTATTCCTTAAATATCCACCTATCCCTTGTTTGGTTCACTATTTTAGATTTTCAAATTCTTGTTTTATATCCTAAACCAAAAAATTTCGTAATTTTATTCAACAGTTTGCTGACTACAAATTGACTACTAACTACGACTACATATTCAAAATTGAGAAATTTTGAGACTACTAACTAGGCCTACAAATTATTTTTAGCAATTTTTAAAGACTACTAACTATGACTACAATTTAAAATTTGTAAAAGAAATAGGTCTATACGAAGTGCCGAATAATAAATAATCCCTCGTGTTCACTGCCAAAATCACTGTTTTGAATTTGAGAGCCAATATCTCAGGAAGTAAGCAAAGTACATTAATGAAAATTTCAGCAGTCTTTTAAGCATTTATTTATCTTTTATTTAAAAAAGGATTCATTCAAATCGGTTGAGATTTGCGGTTTCTATAGCGAAAAATCTGCTGGGTTGTTTTTTGGCGACCCTGTACATATATGTACATGTATTGGATTTTCCAATATGTTTTATACATACGCAAACGAACCTATACAAACGGCTGTATATTTCGTTTGCATACGTATTTCTAGTGATGGGCATCAAAGTTGCCCACAAAACGTGTATGTAATTATTCATTGCAGGTGTTTGTGTGGCTGTATGAAAATGGCGCTGTACAGTCAGATATTTATTTCGTGCTTTCAATAGAAGATGGTGCCCCACTACAGTCTGAAGGAGGCTGCTATTTTGAGTTTACAACGCCAACTTATTCCTATCAGTCTGCTGACGAATTTCGCTTTGACATTCATGGCTTCAATTAGTCGGTTGGTACGTAATCGATCTTGATCAACGTGTAGTCTCCAATAGAAGCCCCCCTTCAAGCAAGTTAGAAAAAAAGGAGCCCCGTCTCGAAGAGAAGCCTACTATTTGAGACAAACCAAAAACAGTATAGTGTGTTTTTACGGTAAACGGTAAGAACCTGAGAAGCTGGCGTTTTAGTTAATCTTTAGCTGCTCTTCAATTATGCTCAAGAGTGTCTACTGTAAGAACTAGACTCTACAAAAACACTTTATTACCACGATGGGGTCATAGAATTTATATACTGTAGGAAGTGTTGTCATACACAACTTGAAAAAACAGAAGTTCAGTCTCAAACATAATTTTATGGCTGAAATTCGGGTTTCGTTCAGCTCAGCAGGACAAACTCAGGCCTAGGGAAGGCTATTAGGTAAGGATTTGGCTAAAATAAACGTTGAACTCATTATAATTCTCTTCATCTGGTTCAAAATTGACAGTTATTGAGATTTATCAAATCCAAAACAAAAATCACATTCTATTTGTTATTCAGGACAGTCCAAAAAAGGCCAGACAGTCTTTCTAGCGAACGAACACTGTATTCTCCAATCGACACTTTACCTTGCAGCACTTGTTTTACCTGCAACATACATCCTGTCTGCGTATGTGTCGTGGTGGTGAGCATATCGGCTCTCATACAGGCATCGTGTGACAGTGGGGACTACGTTCGGCCTGGGTGATTGGCGCTTTGTGATTTATTACTACTGCTTTATATGGTCTACATAAAGGTAAACATATTGTATATCGCAGTGAAGTTTAAAACGTGTGCGTCTGTGGTGTAGTAGTGAGCAATGTCGGCTCCCATGCGGCCAGTGTGTGACACAAAGAGGGGTTCGTCCCCGTCTGGTGATTCCTTGCTTTTGGGTTAGTACTGTCAATTTAATTCTGGTGTAGACGCGCATTGTAATAAACATTTTTTCAAAATGTTTGTTCAGAGTTGATGAAGAAAAACCGAAGTCTCTATGAGAGAATGCCTGGAAGCGGGGGGCCAATCAGCACTCGAATAACGATTACTAAGACATGCCCAGCTTTGCAAGAAACTTGGCACCTACTTCCCTGTCTGAATTCCAGGCAAATTCCTTAAAAAACCATGAAAAACTGAAAAACAGCAGATAATTGCAGTGTGCTTAACTAATTCATTTTAAACGTTGAAAGTAGCCGACTCAGTTGTTTGTTCTTGACCAGGGACAAATCAATCCATCGGCTATTAGAAGCTTTTTTAAACTACACCAAAAGCGCTAAGATACTTTCACCCAAACTAAAGTTGCAATTAAATTATCGTTCTCTTGAACAACCTGCATATATTGTTGTAATAGTAATACCAATCACTTTGTGTATGCTCAAGAATAATAGGGAAACGGGAAGTCATCGTATTTGCACAAAGCACATACACAAATGGAATATGCAATGTGTATCTTTTGTGTATTGTGTACTTGAGCTAGTTCAGCTGAAAATCCTTCTCAACATTCCTGAACAACATTGTCTTGCCCTTCATCAAAGAAATTTGCAAAACTTTGTAACAAAAATTGTATTGTACAGCATGATTTTCAGCTTATTTTTTTGTTTGTTGGCTTGATGTCATTTTTTTGTTTGTTATTACAGATGACTATTAACTATAGTTTGACATCAGTAACTGATCAAGGCGAACAGGACAAGTTAACCTAGTCATTTTAATAAAAATAAGCACATGATGATTTAGTTGTGTATATTTTTAACTACTAAACCTTCATTTGCAAATAACTAGCAAGTAGCGCCTATATTTACTTAAAAACATTCTGTATGTAGTGTAGTACGTCGATACTTATTGTATTTATCATTACCTTTCAAATTTCAAGCCTTTTCACTATTACTAATGGCTCTACAAGAGTTGGATTATCCTTTTTGTCGTTTGTTTACTCTCTAATTGTTGAAAAACGCTCTCACAGGTTCCCTATCTCGTTTTGTAAACGTGCACAAAACACATGCGTTACACAAACAGAGCAGATTTTTTGGTATTTGTAATACACAGAACCAATACACATTTGAAATTGCTATGTGTATAATATAAACAAACCAAATTCGTGGTATTTTACAATGGTACCTGCATGTTTCAAATGATCAAGGCAGCAGGCATTTATCAAGCAGATATATTATATTTGTCCGACAATCATTGTTCAGTTCGGTTGAAAAAGCTGCAGAACCACATTTGTGTTTTGCATTGCATCTCAATTATCAAAGTCTTTTTGTCTGAAAAATCCTTCTGACAGTTCTGCATAAAAACAGCCGTTCATTTTACAAAATAAGTTCAATTAAAATCACTGGTCTATTGTGGCTTTTGTTAGGCTCTTTTTACCTTTAGCAAGAAAAGCCCAAAATGCCACCGATATCCTGCATAATCGGTCACTATATTCAGACGTGTATTTTTGCATTGCTTTGTTGAAGCAGGTATAAAGACCATGAGATTGTCTCCTGTCACCAGTTTCACTCTTCCTCACAATAAACATGCGGCTTTCATTGCTTGTCATAATCTTTGTCTCACTGCTCACCTATTGCAGTGGAGAAATGAAGAAAAGCAAGCTGAAAGGAAGAGACAAAGGTGAAACCGTTGAAGAGAAACGGGAAACTAAGGGTAAGGAGTAGAGAACGGCCTCTATTTTGATTGCAGGTTACATTTCACTTTAGTCATTGCTGAAGGTTCCTTTGTGGCAGGGGTACCTGACTCCCAACAAGATGCGCAACTCAGCGAGAAAGGGCAAGTTGATAAGCAAATGAAAAGAAATGGGGGCCAAAAGCTAAATAATATTCATTAATTACAGTGGAGAAGAAATGAAGCCTGTCAAGTTGATAGAAGGTGCCTCGGGTGACGGATATGGGGCTAAATTGCTGTTTGCGCCACCGAACCTGTTTAGACTAGAAATCAGTGATGCCTGTGAAGATTTAGACAACGAAGATGAAGTATAGTAAAGTTTATTTCAGTAGCGAGCTAAAAATTGGTACACTAAGTCATATTGGTGAGTTGTCGGTAGCCTGTGAAGGTTTTTCCGATTTTACTGTTTAGTCCTGAGATAGAGCCCTCAGAAAATCTGTCTGTTTTCAGCTGAACACATTACTATATTTGATTCACGTTTGCAGGTGACCGTCGAGGTGTACGTCAATGGCTCAGAAGAGCCATACAGTTATCCGTTGGAAAAGGAGGAGTTTGCTCAGCCAATGCCTGAAGGAGGCTGCTATTTTGAGTATAAATCAATATATGAATCCTTTGACTCTGCCGACGAAATGCGCTTTGACTGGTTTATTCAATTGTGGTGATGCACATGCACTAAATAAATTTGCTTTGTGGTTTGCTAATCTACTCTATGGCGCGAAAAGTATCATCAGAAAGAGACGGGCACTTGGTATCAAAAGCTTTACGGCGCTGACCGCGCGTGTACGCATGTTCCTACATTAGATTACCCAGAACACTAGCTAGCCAAACGGCTCGACAAACAAAGAAATGAAACCAAGCTACCGGCTGAGGTCGTTGTCGGTCCTCTTCTCTTTGACGTCTTTGCTATGAACTCGGTTGGTCGGCGACCACATCTCTATGTCAGCTTATCAGTAGGCAACTGGTATGGATATTTTTCCGAAAAAACCTCGGCCTGTTTTTTTCCAGTTTTTTTCCGGTTTTTTCCGAAATCGCGGAAAAAACTCCAGCTCAAGTTCTCGGTATCCCAGCCTGGTTTTATGATTCTTAACGCTTTCTAGTGCCTTCCTCAGTCTTTTCAGACCGGAAATACACGTCTTACATAGATATACAGGGTGTGCCAAAAAAAAAAAAAACCCAGCAGATTTTTCGCTGTAGCAACCGCAAATTTTCAACCGATTTGAATGTATCTTTTTTTAAATGAAAGATAAATGAATTCTTAAAAGATTGCTGAAATTTTCATTAATGTATTCCGCTTACTTCCTGAGATATTGGCTCTCAAAATCAAAACAGTGATTTTGGTAGTGAACAAGAGGCATTTTTTTATTATTCGGCAATTCGTAATAAAACGGATTCCTGCTACTGCTAAGGGCTCTTGGAGGCTTTACAGGTGACATAGAAACTCGGTTTACTTCAACACTAAAGTATCATTAGCTCCAGCAGTAGGAATCTGCTTTATTATGAAATGCAACAGAATCGCTCTTGTTCTTTGCCAAAATCTACTTGACTTAGAAGGCAAATATCTCAAGAACTAAACTGTGAATCTCCAATAAAAGTTGAACCAATCTTTGAAAAATTTATCAGTCTTTCATTCAAAAAAGGGTTCATTCAAATCGGTCCAGATTCATGGTTGCAAAAGTAAAAATCTGCAGGGTTGTTCTTTATCACTCTTGCTCATTGCCAAAATCTCTGTTTTGACTTTGAGGACAAATATCTCAGGAACTAAGAAAGCTATCTTAATAAACGGTACATCAATCTTTCAAGAATTTATTTAGCTTTCATTTAAAAAAAGGACTCATTCAAATCGGTTGAGATTTGCGGTTGCTACAGCAAAAACTCTGCTGGGTTGTTTTTTTTGGCACACCCTGTAGATCACGAAACAGGCATGAAACAGTGCCTGACAGGTTCCATCAAAAACGTTATATGCAAATTTTCTTACAGCAGTTTGCATTTTTGTTTCATCATGCCAAATTGGTCTTTTCTGTTGTTTTTTCTAACAGTTTTTGGGTCAGTATGGCCTATTATACATCGTAAAAGTCAATTTTTAACAGAAAAATGACATAAATTAGCTATTTTTAGCTTGAGTTTTTTCCGCGATTTATGTTTTTTTCCGACCCTTAGGAAAAACCGGTTTTTTTTTCGAAAAAAAACACCAGAATAAACACACCTCACATCCCTGGTAGGCACCATGTGAAAACTTTTCTTGTTGGACGTGTGAAAACCTTCAATTTAATTTTAATTTTTGTTTTACTACCAGGTACGTAGCTCCGATTTTACTAATTTTTTGTTTTACTAATAATTTTACTCATTTTACTACTATTTTACTATGATTTTACTAGTCATAGGGCCCTATTTTCCATGAATCGATGCCAAGATCTTATAACTGGTTTTGCAGAATTTTGGAGACAAATGTTAAAAAATTTGAGTTTTCGCGAAAGTGCACCCACACATGTTTTAGTGCAAAATTGATCGACCGTTTTTCCTGAAATTCACAAAAAACTAGTAAAATAGTAGTAAAATTTCTATTTTACTATTGACCCCATTTGGTAATTTAATTTAATTTCTACTTTACTATCGGCTCTTAATTTTACTTTTTACTATTATTATTTTACTACTAGTAAAATACCACTAGTATTACTAATTTTTGTTTTACTATACTATAGTAAAATTTAAAGTATTATCTAGTTCACAACATTGCAATCAGTGCGAAACTTCAATACTTTTTTGAAAATATTAGTGGTCTTGAACCTAAACCTATTGTCCAGGGTTTTCAGAAGACGGACTTGAACCTGGACTTAAACCTGAAATTCAATTTTGTTGTTGGACGTGACTGGAACATGAACCTATTTTTCTAACCCCAGAGTTTCCAAACAGTAATGCTCACTCTCTCATTCGGTGCACCGGGTTTCAGTTACCTTGAATAGGATTTAAACAACTTCTAATCACTTTGTCACCAGTTTCGAACCAACATGCATATGCATAGCACAGAGCACCGAGGCACTCCTTGTGTACACTATGGCAAGAAATATTTATATACCTCCGCAAAGGAAAGTACGGTAAACGCGAGTGAAGTAAAATGTTCGAAGATGGCAGAACTCGGAACCAAAAAAGAGGGTATCTGCTCGCTGGCACAAGAATTTGATGTCTCTGCATATTTCTCTGGACAAATATGGATCGCACTTCAGAGGGGGAATGGGCCCAGATGACGACAAGAAGTTTGCATGGCTCGATGGTTCTGAGCTTGTCAATGGCCTTTTTAATGAAAACGTTCTTGACTGTGAATATTTTAATCAACCAGCCTGTGTGAAAGTCTGCTTCTACACTAATTCCGCATTCGCTAGCCTAGGCGCTAGCTAGGGCTAGGGCTAGGACAGTCAGGCACTTAACGCCGTTTATGGTACCGACACCATATAAGGTGCCGGTACCATATATGGTACTGAAACCGAGGGTAGTGGTACCATATATGGTGCCCCCACTGTCTGGCGACTGTGGTGGTACCATACTATGGTACCGGCACCATATATGGTACCGTCACCATATATGGTACCCCTACCCATGGCCATGGGTGCCGGTACCATATATGGTGCCAGTACCATATATGGTGACGGTACCATATATGGTACCGGTACCGCCATAAGTATGGTACCCACTACCATATATGGTACGAAATCTGAATGGAGTGGTACCATATTCTATGGTACCGGTACCGGAAAAACGCGAGGGTGGGGGTACCATATATGGTACCACTACCATATATGGTACGAAATTCTGAACGGGATTGGTACCATATATGGTACCGCTACCGGAAAAACGCGAAGGTGGGGGGCATGGTTGTATTTTTTCCCGAAGAAAAACCTCGTCATTCAGTTTTTTTCGTTTTTTTTTTCCGGTGGGTTTTTCCGATTGATTTTTTTCTAAAATCGCGGAAAAAACTCAAGCCCAAGTTCTGAGCATCCTAGGACTTGGTTGTTATGATTCTCAACGCTTTCTAGCGCCTTCCCTCCAGTCTTGTTAGACCAGAAATACACGTGTTACATTGATATAAATCACGAAACAGGCATGAAACAGTGCCTGACAGGTTCCATAAACAACGCTATATGCAAATTTTCTTACAGCAGTTTGCATTTTTTTTTTTCATGCCAAATTTGGTCTTTTTTATTGTTTTTCTAACAGTTTTGAGTCAGTGGCCTATTATACATAGCAAAAAAGTCCGTTTTTTAA